>VZRI01013445.1:111220-153204 GCA_013397515.1 Upupa epops
GTCGGGGTGGGGAGTGGGGGGGGGGAGGGTAAGGAGAGAGAGAACGGAAAGGGAAATCATGCATGGTACAGGGAAGGTCCTCTTGACACTTTGTCTTGTCTTTCATGTAGTATCATCGATCTTCCTTCCAACTTTATGAGATGAACACAACATCTCCTTTCTCCTCCACTGTGCAGCTCACATCCTCTGAAGCCAGCTCCTAGACTGCAGGGAAGACCTCAAACTGGAGCTAGGTAAAGGCAAGAAGATACTGTGTCCCAGTAATGCTGTTACCATTTCCTGATCATTCTACTGACCCAGACTTCAGTGGGCTTACAGTTTTATTAAGAAGCTTCCATGTTTAGGCAGTTCAATGGGCTATGAAACACCTTAGGCTCTTCTATCAACATTTAGGGAAAAAGACATACCTTAGCCCAAGCCAGTTCCCAAATTTGAACTCCTGTCTACCAACACATATCTTCACATGGATCTGCAACAGAAGACTTGTTTCCTGAACAGAACAAGCTCATGCATTTGCAGCAATTCACCAGCATTTGATCTTCATTATTGTATTGAACATGAAGCACAGTTCCCCAGAAAATCACATAGGTAGGTTCACCTCTCTCAGGAGGTCCACAGGTGATATACATCCAAAATGAGAACAAATTTCAAGGAGCATGTACTCACAGTCACTCAGAACTTTTCTATCTGTGAACCAGATTCCCTCAGAAGTAAGAAGTTACTTATGCCACTGAACAAACAGGAAGCTAAAATCTGACCAACCACTGAATTATCCTAGAAATAAGAAGTGTGTTCTATTAAAATGAGGTGAGGTTTTTTTTCTTCACAATAATGTAACTTGGAAAATACTTAGTAAGCTCAAATTGTGTTATTTTGTTTGAGATTTTTGTTCTAATTTCGAGCTTTTAAAAGAAACTTTTGGTAAAGCACACAGAAAAATAATGTTTTGTATCATCCTGATCCCCAAATGATCCTGATCCATCCCATCTTTCTAAACTCTGAGCTTGTGGAAGGCTAGATACAGTTTCATCAGACAATACAAGGTATCTGGAGAATCAAATTGCTTACTGTGCAGGAAAGAAAGACCTTTTTTTTTAATCTAGAGCCCTTTAAAAGTAGCTACAAGTTTTGTCTTTTCATTAATGACTTTAATTTAGGATCAATCATACACACCTCTTGAATCTTGGAAATACTTTTCCAAACACTGGCACACGAGGTTATGAGACTTGTCATTATAGCAAACCCATTGAGGACATGGCTTAATGCTGAGAAAAGGACTGAGCACTCCCAGGATCAGGAAGCATTCCTGAAGTTGCAATGGCAATCATTACAAAGAAGAAAAACCAAGGAAACTTGGAGTTACAGCAGTAGTAAAAACAGGTTATCACTCAAGATTTACAGAGTGAAGGTGGTGTTAAACAGTGCACAGAAAGATAGTCAGTGCTATACGCGTACTGCAAGGACCAGTATACCAAACACACACATAGAAATATGTGCAGGACCAGTACACTTCCTCATGTAACCTGCTAAGCACAAACACTCAGCTGTGCATCTACAACCTTCTGTAGACACCAAACACCACTTACCTAGCCCCCTCACTGAAAACATGCCCAAAGTTTTGTCTGCCCTGCAGGCACTTCATTGAAGTGTGCATCTCCTGTATACACTGGGGAAACAGCTCTAGATTCCAGTCAGCTGCAAACCACTGCTCACTCACAGCCATGTGTAAGTCTGTCTCTGGGCTTAAATTTGGTGCACTAGGTGCAGCCACAGGCAAAACCAAAGGCTAGACTGGGGAGTACGAAGTTTCAAGTAGGACACAATAGTATTGCATCAGACATTCACATCTGGCAATTTTTAGATGCCTGAGATGTTTAGCTGTGCTGTCCCAGACAGCAGCCAAAACAAGATGGTAAAGAAGATAGAGAAAAAACATCATCCAAAATCTAAAAACTTGGGCTATTTTCTCTAAAGACATAACACTGATGAGGAGGCTGGCCGATCTAATTATGTTTAAGCCATTCCACAAAGTAAATCTGCCTCTGCTGACTGTCCTGGCCTAAGGGAAACTCTGAAAGAGTAAACTTTCCAATACAAACTCCTGCAAGAAAAGTGCTTGCTTCTAGGACAAAGTTCTCTTTCTTTTCCCAGACTCCAGGGGCCTACACACTTTAAATACCTGAGATGTGAGAACTTGTCCTCTGAGTCCACATCAGTGGACACTGCAATAGCTCCACTAATATTCAGCTGCTCCCAGCATCTGTGCAGGAGCCTGGAATGACAGCCTGGAGATCAAATTCATTTTGCTCTCTAGAGAGCATAAGCAAAAGCAGTCCTACCTTGTTACTGAGAAAATGGGACATTATGTCTTGAACCACTCTGAAGTCTCCAACATCATTTACTGTCACTAGTAAAACACAATGAACTCATAACCCACTGTGGAGATACTATGCTTCTAGACACAGACAGAAAAGCCCACAGAAACAACAGAGGTTTCATAGCAGCTGCAGAAAAATCCCACTATTTCTCCTCACCAGTGAAAGCCCTCTGATCCGTGCTCACCTTGAAGTTAAGTGGCTGAGACATGGGATTGAAAGAAATCTTTAGGATTTAACATGCCCTTTCTCTTGATGCAGTTTACTTCAGCTGCCTTTTCTCTAAGTGCCTTGTCCTCAGCATTCAAGAAAGCTGGCTTCTAGGCTCCCATGAAGGGGAAAGAAGGGAAATTGTCTCAAGAACAGCTCAGTCTCACCGCCCTCAGCTTCTCATGGGGTGTTTGAACACAGATTAAAGATGGAACACATTGGTTTATATTACATTGTACCCACCACAGACTGCAGGGACATTACTAGAAAGACCTAGAGGAGTCCAGCATCACCTTTTACTGCTGCAAAATATTTAACAAACTAAGGACACTTGCTCAAGACCACAGGTCAGAAAATAGCAGATACTCAGTATGGCTTCAGGATAGAAAATTACAAAATGGCAAAATTTTCCTTTTCTCAGATAAATAATTCACTGGTAGTGGAGGTTTGGAGGAAATTTTCATTCTTGAACAATGTATCTTAAGCTAATTTATGCAAGAAATATAACCCTTTGTAAACTATGTTGTCAAAAGACTGAAGATGAAAATGAAAGTAAATAAAATATTGACTCTTTCAGGTGGATTGAGAAACGGTATCATCAAAGACAATTTTAGAGCATTGCATTGAAACAGCATATGAGTTTCTTCCGCATGTGGCAAATTACAAGAGGTATGGGACATTGTTGTGAGCTTTGATCTGAACTCTTGTTCCATAGCCACAGCTACACAGCTGCAAGTATCTGCAGATGACCATGACACAAACAGGAGGGAAAGTATCTCCACAACATGAATCACTTTCAACAAGTGCTGATAAAAGCAGTCTGTGTAGATCAGTCCGTCCATAAGCCAGAAAGTTCCTCCTTCTGCAGCTGCACCAGCAGAAAGAGGAAATTTGATCTCATGCACTGCTGCAGTGTAAAGGATTGAGTTGCCCCCAGACTAGTCACTGCTCCTTTCTTACTGATCATGCCCCATTTCCTGAGACCAGGCACAAGCTGCCCATCAGTCACCTTTCTTAAAGAAATCAGAAACATCATCCTAACCCAGACAAAGGCCACTTTTTATCATGGATCCCCCCTCTTTTGACCTCTTGATTAACAAAGGAGTCAAAAAACCTTTGAGCTTTGAACTGTCACTGCATACATTGGTCCCTACTTTCCTGCATCTCCCCCAGTTTGAAGTATCTCCCATGTTCACAGTCATTCCTCCCATTCCTTAGTATTCCTGGTGCTTGCTGTATGTAAGAGAGAACAGGTTCTCTGTGAGAAGAGAAGACAGAGAAAGGACAAATACTTCACTAGCTAACAAGGAGGGTACAGGCACCACAGACATAAGATTTGCCAAACCTCATAAGATCATTGGTTTTATTTATTTCCCATACTGCGTTGTGTATTATTTCAATCTCTCCAAGCGCAACAGCTATAAAATTGATATACATGGAAACATTTTCAATTAACACAAGGTCAGAAAATGGCAGTAGACGGCCCATAAAGAAGAAATACATCCAACACCTTCCTATACTACCATTCTCCTCAGAAACAGCCTGAGCAAGGAGGCAGTACAACTTGTCTCAAAGGTCAGCAACCTTTGACTACATTTTACCAAGGACATGGAAGAAAGTATCAGTATCTAGCATCCTGTGCCAAGATCATACCACTAGTAAGCTACATGTACAAATCTATGGATTTTTTGCTCAATTAACCTAGCTAAATTCAATACAGGCTGAAGAAAAATACTTGGGATGCCTCAAACACCACAGAGGGCTCTGGAGAAAAAATTCAGTACTTTCAGCTGCACCGGAAATGCGAAAGGTAAGCCCACCACTGAAAAAGAGAGGTACTTTAGAGTCAGTGCATAAGCATTAATCAATGAAATGGTTTAACCTCACTATGACCAGCACAGGCTCCTCTACAGTGCTCCGTGGCAATCGGTAGCAAGAGAGATTAGTCTCTCAGTCATTACTGCAGCAAGAAAGGCACAAAGCACAAGTAAAATAAAAAGAGATGTTTTCAGACAACTAGGGTGTTACTATTTCTTGTCCAACACAAAACAGATGGGACACTCTAGTACCTGGAGGTCAGCCATCCAGGCTCCTGAATGTAAATATTGTCTAGTGCTTTTGTTTTCCAGACAAGGCTCAGCCTGCAAAACTACCAAAAAGATGCCCATCACACTCACAAAGCAATTTTATTTGCCAGATCAAGAGCCCTTGTGCAGATAAGCAATTACCTCAAGCTACCCAGTAGCTGAAGAAAGCAGACAGAATTGTTAATAGGTGTGTGTTCGACTTAGCAACCACCTTCCCCTACAATGAAGGGCTCTCTTGCAGGCAGGAGTGCTCATCTGCTTTGAAAGATAGGTGGTTGCGGTATTCCTTGGATTTGCTCACTGAAGGCTAGTAATCTGTCTGCCTATTTCTACGGAGGTGAGGATGATGTCAGAAAATCCTTGAAGCCAGTTCCAGTTTCCAGCACTGTCAATACTATGCTGCAGGTAGATAGTTGACTGGCCACGGGGGAGTATTCAGCTCACTGCAAAGTGCTGCAGAAATGGATGACCAATAACATCAAAATTCAGAGCAGAAATAACCTTGGTTTAGTCACTTACCCAAAATATGAATTTGTAACCAAGGATGCAGTCAAACTGCTTTCAACACAGATCTCGTGAGAGTTATTTATTTTAACTCTCCTTCTTCAAGTCCCCTTAACCAATTCTTGGCTGTCCTCATGTTCTGGTTTTGCTGAGCTTGGTGCTAATATCCTGTCTGGCAGTGAGTGGCTGGGCAATGCTAGGAAAACATAAAAGTATTTCTTGGCTATGCACACCTCACATGAAGAAGCAGGCAAGGACTGCCATCGCAATCCACCAGAGGATAGTGCTTGGGGCCCAGAAAGAGGGTTGGGAACACAGTACCAGTTTTGCATCATCACTATTACTCAGTGTAGCCTGGTTTGCAGCAACAGAGCAACTTCTGGAATAAAGTGGGAGAGAGAGGGGGTACAAGGCTGCAAGGGAAAGACACAAGGCTTGCATGACACTATAGAAGATTGTGTCTAGGTGGCCTGTGAGAGAAGCCTCCCAAGAGCAGAACACCTCTTTTTTTTGCCTACATTTTTATAAACCATCTTGAGAAGTGGTGTTGCTGTCTAAAATATTCATCATTAATTTTTGTACCTCATTTCAACATTTTTTATGTTTTTCCTGATGCACTTCTGTGCCCATGTGCACCATCCCCTTCATAAGCCCTGAACAGGGAAAGAGATTGCAGCTTCAGATTTGTCCAGTACCTTGACCTTGAATTAGCATCCATCCCTAGCTGTTTTCTCAGAGATCAAGGTTTGGTTATTCCCTCAGCATCTGCACAGCTTTGCGTTTATCACTGCAGAACCTTCTGGAGCATAGAGAGATGGTAATTTCCTCTGAAGGAGGTACACTGGCTAAGAGTATGTTCTTTTTTTAATACCAGAATCATCTGGTTTGTATTTCTGGCTTCCTGAAACATGCAGAAATATCCATTTGAATAGAAATGAGAGGAGGTCCCTGACATTGCTTCTTTTGCTGAAAATTTCAAAATAGTATTCAAAAACTTCAGAACAAAAAAAAATCATTTTCTACCCATTTGTATCATACAAGATGCTGCACTGTATCTTTTCAAACTTCAGCTTTCTTACAAAAAGTTGGAGTGTCTCACAGAAAATTAGCATCTCATAAGAAAAATGTGTTTTAACTAAATAGTTTTCTTACCAAAGACCTGTCAGAGGATTTTCTGTAAGTTCACTAAATATGAGTTGGTTTTGGGCAGTCACTCTAATAGATATGTATGTACAAGCACATCTCTTTCCCAAGGCTTACACTTAACTATTGTTAAGGCATCAGCATCAACAGCTCTTCAGATTACGTATCACTGAAACAAGCCATGATGAGCATGATAGACAAACAAGTCTTAACTAGTGCTTCTTCCAGGATAAAAGTCATGCTTTCATAATATCCTCATTATATGCTTTTTGGTATGTTTCTCTACATGAAATTATACTAAGAGCTTGCTTTCAGAGCCCCAGTAAAAACTACAGCAATTGATCATAGAATCATAAAATCATCAGGAATCGGAAGGAACCTCAAAAGATCATCCAGTCCAATCCCCCTGCCACAGCAGGACACCCCGACCAGGTCCAGGTGGGTTTCAAATGCCTCCAGAAAAGGAGACACTACAAACCCCTGAGACAGCCCCCTCCCAGTGCCCCATCACCCTCACTGGTTGGAAGGGATCACAGGATCATCCAGTTCCAACTCCCCTGCCATGGGCAGGGACACCCCACCCTAGATCAGGCTGGCCAGAACCTCATCCAGCCTGGCCTTAAACACCTCCAGGAATGGGGCCCCAACCATCTCCCTGAACAACCCATTCCAGGCTCTCACCACTCTCACGGTGAAGAACTTCCTCCTCACATCAAGCCTAAATCTACCCATCTCCAGCTTTGCTCCATTCCCCCTAGTCCTGTCACTGCCTGAGATCCTAAAAAACCCCTCCCCAGCTTTTTTGTAGCCCACTTCAGATACTGAAAGGCCACAATAAGGGTACCTTGGAGAGCCTCCTCTTCTCTAAACTGAACAGCCCCAACTTTCTCAGTCTGGCCTCACAAGAGAGGTGCTCCAGCCCTCTGATCATCCTCCTGGCCCTCCTCTGGACTCGCTCCAGCATGTCCACATACTTCTTGTAATAAAGGCTCCATAACTTGACACAGTACTCCAGGTGGGGTCTCACCAGAGCAAAGTAGAGGGGGAGAATCACTTCCCTTGATCATCTGGCCACACTTCTCCTGATGCAGCCCAGGATCTGGTTTGCCTTCTGGGCCTCAAATGCACATTGCTGGCTCATGCTGAGCTTTTTGTCCACAAGCACCCCCAAGTTCTTCTCAAGTTCTTAGCTTGAAGACTATTGATAATCTTCCATCACCCCTTTAGAAAACATCTACATCACCTTTGCACAGTTGTAATTGTCTTGGAGCCAGCAACTGAGGTGGGACACTGCACACAGGGCAGAAAGGTAGCACACAACATCTCAGGGGACTGAGACATGGTCTTCATGTTCACTGAATCACAGAAACACTGAATCATTTTGGTTGGAAGAGACTTTTAAGATCTTCAAGTCCAACCATCTGCCTGCATTGCCAGGTCACTGCTAAACCATGTTCCTTAGCACTACATCTGTATATCTTTTAAATGCTTCTGGGGATGCTGACTCCATCTTTGCATCCTGGTCTACCCACTGCAAATCTCGCTGCATGCAGGCTAAACCAAATGACACCCCTCCAAACCATCTTTTTCCTGCTCTTGGGCTCTACAGAAAGGTTCAAGGCTCCCTACCCTCGGTACCTCCACCATAACACTAGAATCCATATGTCTAATTTCTATATTTGCCCACCAATCCCCAGTTCTGTCCTCTCTCATTCTCACTCTGCTGCTTCACATGTGCCACTTAGCCTTTGAGGACTTTTGCTAAAGCATTTTCTGACCTCCACATAGGTCTTCCTACTTGGCCCTTGAGCTTCTTCTTAAGGCCCTCTCTTCAGTGCCCTCTTTGCTGTAGCAGCCTCCAGGGAACGTGCTCACAGCAGGTCGTCACTGAAACTGGCTTTGTGCTGCTAGGAGGAGTCTTGTCTGCAGACACACACAGCCTATGCAGGACCTCTGGAGTACAGTGCCGACAAGGTGACAGCACTTCTGAAGTGAATATGAGATCTTGCTGGGATACAGGTTTGTCCTCACTTGAGCCTGATGAGGTTGGTTTTTGCAGTTTCACTCTGTATCAGAGAAACCAAGGGTGCTTTTGAGCAGGGGTCTGACTTCTGTCCACTCTGAATTACCTCCTGGAGCAGTCAGTCCCACCACTGGTCATGAGTCCAACTTTGTATGTTTCACCTCCGCTTCCCCTGTGGTCCAAAGCACTGAGCCTATTTAGCCAAAGAGGGGTCAAGCAGCACCTCAGTTCCAATGAGGCTTTGTGCAAAGCTCCTCCCGTCCTTTGAGTCTGTGCTTGGTGGTTCTGCCTTCCTTAGCTTCCTTCATCATCATTCATATCCTCCTCCCACAGTCACTGCACAAAACAGACAAAGGCCCTCCTTTCTGGAGAAGGACTTGAAAATACCTAATTCTCTCTTATTTTCCCCACTTCAGATCTTGATTGAAATCTTGCAGGACTCTTTTCTCCCTTACCTACCCCTCTCACTGCCCTCTGTCAGAATTACTCAGCTCACTGAAGTGTTGCCAGATAGCCTATGTAGGAAAGACACGACAGAAGAAATTAAATAGTATTGTTAGGTATCTATAATTACCCCAAGACATTTTTTCCACAGAGCAGCAATTTCAAATCTCTCACAGCACTCTCTTTGGAAACCAGATGTTGACCATGTCAGCTGTGTGCTAAGAATGCATTTTCATGAATTGCGTTTCTTGGAGTTTACAAAGCGATGGCAGTGGCAGAGGAGGACGCTCCTGGAAAATTCCACCCGCGCAGGCGCAGGACAAACAACACAGAAACTTGCTGGGCTACTAAGGGTGCAGGGTCTTCTTGTCTTTCTCCCTTAGTCATGGCACAAAGTGGGTCTCCTACCCTCAAGCAGAAGGCAACAGAAATTTCTTCCATGCTACTGCTCACAGAAGGGCAGACAGGGCATCTTGGAGGAGAGCAAGAATTTCATCCAGGGATGCTGTGCTGCTTGCAATCCACAGCAACACAGAGACAAATATGTCTGTCCTCTCCACCTCCCCCCCATTTAGTCTGTCCTGTCCCATAGTCAACAACTGTAGGGACAGGTTCTGAACACGTTCATCATACAGTTATTTTGCATTTTCTGAAAGAACATGGTGATCCATGATACTCATTCTAAGTGCAATATTGCTTTGTCTCCTGCCTCGCCATTACTTTTTGCACTTGCTTGGATTATCCTAAAGAAGGCCTTACTTTCCTTATTGATTATCCCTTGCAGAAAATTATCACACTCCCTACTTGGTTGCAAAAAATCCATCCTCAGCAACCAAGCAAGTGTCCAGTAAGGCACAGAATACCCAGAAAAAGCAGATTTTAACTAAAGTTCAAGTAGCATTGCACAGTAAATCCTGGGAATACTTCAGATTGCTTATTTGAGACAGGGGATTTCTTAATGGAGGAAGTCCTTAGTGCAGTTTTTACTAGACCACACATTTAAAATCTTTATTTGTAGGATAGTGTTTCTGTTAGTCCCAGGTTGGAGCAAGGTGTCCAGTCAGTGAGTGGGAAAACATATACACACAAGGTTTATTCTGGGACAAAATATAGCAGGGCACAGATGAGAATAATTGTTCAAATACAGACACACAGATTGTTCTGTGATTCTGTTTCTCAGCCATCTTGAAAATAAAGATTTCAAATAGCAGCTATATGCAAGAAAAGAGACAAAGCATGACGGAAACTACACATACAAGCTGATCTATAAACAGGAGAAGCTCAAGGAAAGCAGTTGTCCACAGGAAGCCCCTATCAACAGCAGAAAAGCTATAGGAGTAAGGTGTTGCCATAATCCCAAAAGTTTTTACAAAGCAAACAAAATTAAATGCAACAATGCATTGACAAAAATAAGTACACATCTGAGAAGGAAAACAAACAGCTATCACTTCTAAAAAAGAATAAAAGTAAAGCACTGGCTTGAAAGAAGTGACCTGAGCAATTGTTTATTCTTCAAACACTCAGGTGATACTTGGAGCAAACAGTCAAACTCAGCAAGCAGAAGCTGACCTTAGCAGACTGCAGAAGAAGGACTCTTTCTGTTACTCCCAGATCTCCCATCTTGGATGGAGAGACTGCCATACGATGGTGCTTAGTCTGGAAAACTCAAGAGTATACTTCTGCTGTCCAGTCCTGCAGCCAATCTAAGGTGATTTGCAAACTCTATTTCTTTTCAAAAAACATAGGACTACATAGTAACAGGGTGGATCTACTGGAAAAACAAAGGGATCTGGAGCACCTTCTAGTATCAGCATCACAATGTGCAGCAACCCATGCTATTTGGTAGGTTGCAAGCTGTCCTGCTGCAATTTCCTGCTTTTTAAGGGCCAGCCCCTCACACTCCAACACCGACCAAAAAAAGGTGTTCTGATTGAGATGCACAAACAATTATTATTTCAAAGCAAGTTTTGAACAACACTGAAACTAATTTTAGTAATTTAAAGGTGTTGCTTCAATGCTACCCCAGGTTTGTTAGCTTTTTTGAATGGTCCCCTAATCCACATCCATTCAACACAAAATCGTGGTATCAGACATATTTAATACAGGTGAAAGAAATGTGTATCCAAACAGACACCTGTAAAAACACTTGGATTACCCACTGGCAAAGGAGTTTCAAGATGAAAAGGGAATTAAAAAAAAAATTACAAAAAATCCCAGCCCCAAGGGCTAGATCTCTCTCTTGAGAGGTTATAGAGACTGAAGTTTAAACCTCCGTTCTGAGTCAGGCAGAAGGGATTTGCACACAGGTTTTGTATTACCTAGGAGTCTGTCCTCACTGCCTAGCTAACAAGGCTCTGCGATCTAGGGAAAGATGCTGCCATTTCCTCCTCCGCATTGCCTTAACAAATGGTATCTAAAGGTTTTTGTGAGCCTACATGAAAACAGCAAAATACCAGTTTTCATTTGCAGCAATAAAACTTCCAAACTAAATCCTCCCTATCTGACCAAAATTAATTAATATATTCATTGTTCCCAGACAATGTTTTCTCACAGACTAGTTTGTTCCTCCCACCATATTTCTAAGGGTCGAGCATTATCATCTGGAAAGGAAAGGACACTAGCCTTGTCACTCATGGTCTTTAATGATCCATGTCACTTTCTCCCAAAAGAGGCTCTGGGGACAAAATTTGCCAGAGTCAAGATAAAAATTCCTCCCCTCCTTCCACTTGAGACTCCTCTTTCTTACTCTACATGGCTGTGCAGTACTGTTTTGCATCATTAAACAGCCTAAACCCATTCCACTACACCAGCAGCTGAACGTTACTCATAGTGAAATGCTGCCTGTGTGTTAATTTTGCAAAGCGCTTAGGATCATTCTCGAAGGAAGAAACAATAGAAATGTAAGTCATTATCATGTACAGGAACCAAGGAAATAAACCTAAGGAAAACAAGCACCAGGAACTGTCACACAAAATGCAGACCAAGTCAAAAGCTTAAACAGGAACAAGAAAAAGGCTGTCAAACAATCTCCCAGGCTTGGCATGCTGGGGAGACATTGCAGAATGCAGCTAGTCTGCAAGAAGGAAATTAAATAAGTCTGGCAAACTGTTGACTCAGCAGAAGACAATGCAATCCCCAGCATGCTTTAGAAATAAACTCACTTTATTTCTGGTCAGTAAGTGCCAGAGCCTTTCACGAGGAAGAAAGGCCAAAGCATAGTGACAGACACTCAGACACCACTACAAGGCAACGAAAGAGTTTGTGCCAGTATCTAATGTTACCAAAAACAGTCTGAAAAAATCACAGACTTGGAGAAAACACAGTTCAGGTGGAGGGAAAACAAATGATGCTGAACATATTGTACACTCAAATCGATGACACTAAACTCATGGCAGAGTTCAGGAGCAGTGGAGTAACTCAAGCACACAGTAGCTCCCATGATAACTACAGTTTTTTTAACAGAGAGGTATCTGAAAATCACTAGAGAAGTAAACACATGACAGTGTGAAGGAAACCATGGGGAAAAAGACTGTCCTGGTCTAGTAAAAAGTACCTTCAAGATGCAGATCAGCAACAAGCCAGATCAACCACACACAGTCAGGATTCAAATCCAAAGCAACGACTGTGAGAACTGAGCACAGAAACACTGTTCAGAACCAACACCAGAGGAGAGTAACCAAGCTAAGGACACAATAATCAAGCTATTTCTTACTAAATAATGTATAAATATTTATATCCAATACATTCAGAAGCAAATGTGTCCAAACTTCTATGCCAGGAAAAGCAAACTGCTAAACCCTAGCAAAAAACCCCATGTTTTTCAAGTAGGAAAGAGGAGGAGGAAGGAGAAAAAAAAAGGAAAATACAAAAAAAAACCCTTTAGGGCCCTCTGAATATGTGAATGAGGGCACAGCGGCACATCCCTTCTTTCCAGCCCCATAGAGGGAAAACAGAGCCTCTAGTTAATAACATTCAGGAAATACAAAAATAGAAAAATCAGAGGATTCACAAACCAAGTAAAGACATGGTGAACATGAGACAGAGTCTCAAGGAAATTCAACCAAACAGATGAAAACACACCCTCAGGCACCTCAGGCATGTTCACTCGCTCTAAGTCTCCTTCAACAGTAACCATGCTAGCATTTTCTCCAGACTCAGTTTGGTTGGCTGCCTCCTCTCTGCCCTCATCTTTTCATGAATTTCAAATCCTAAAGCTGCCCAAATCCCCATGCTTTCTTCAGCCGTCTTTTCACTGCATAACTTGGCCACCAGAAGCTATGGAAACAAACTGCCTTTTTCAATGGCACTGGGGCAGCCTTTGTGGTTTCTGGCAGCTACAGACTCCTCAAAGTGATTTCCAGTATGTGGCTGGGAACAAAGCAAGAGAAAGTGAAGTTCACCGTGTTGCAGATCCATCCAGTGTTGGGGGACACACAACACACCTGGTTTACTCCTGAGTGGAGTACAGCGAGAGCAAGTACTGTTGGGCTGGTAAGTAGTTAGTTCAATTGTAAATGGAGTTCAGGAAAAAGGCATTCTTGTGCTTAGATCAAAATTAGAGAAGAGTTTGGACCTGAAGAGAAAGCAAGGGAGGGAATTCTTAGAATGTCAGTGTATATCACTTGGACTTTACACAATTACACACTTTGCTAAAAATGGTGCTGCCACAAAATGAAAGCTTTAGAAGATGTCATTTTCATGTGATATGCTTCTATCAAAACTAGTCTATGATACAAAATGGGTTTTACTACATTTAGTAAATTTAGTACATTTACATTTACATTTACATTTAAATTTAAATTTACATTTACTACATTTAGTCCATACATCTGTATGGACTCAGAAAGAAATACTAACTTGTTCTCATGCACCAAAAAAATGGAAGAGCAGCCATATTTTTTCTTAGTTTGTAGCCAAATCAAACCACCTTTCCTGGTTTCTTTGAGGATGTTGTGAACTGATCAGGAGTGATACAATCGATCCTTAATATAGTGCTGTGATAGGAATATTTGATTACTGTACCAGTGCTTAAAATCTCATCTGCCTACAGCAGTTCAGTGATCACTTGAATTAAGATATGGATGTTTACTGTCAGCATGCCGGGTTAACAAATTCTGACATTCTGACTCAGGATGAAAGAGACAGAGATTCACAGGAACATCTAACATGCCAGGGAAACCTCCAAGATGGTGGTAAGCAGGAACGTTCTTAACGAGAAGCAACAGGGCTCTGGCACTAGTGCATCAGCCCTGCACTGGGGGATTGTGCTGCATCACAAGACATACTCTCATCACAGATTTTTTCCGTTCTTGGTAAAGTTGGGATTATCCCCTTGGATGTCAAGACTGGAAATTTTCCAGCAGCAGTGTGTATTTTTTAATTCTTGCCCCCTCTCAGCCACAGCAATCCAAGCACACAAAGCACCTTCAACCGCTTTTTCCCTTCTGCTCTTCACACTCTCAATGAAGCCTCCATAAGCTTGTACAAAGCTAGTTATAAGTCTCTGCTGCCTATCAAAGCCTTCACAAGAGTTAGGCAGTTAATGTGTAAAGCCTGCTGCCTACCATGCTGACTAATGTTGTCTGATTGTTCCCTTGCACTCCCCCGTTGGTCCATCTGTACCCATCTGCCGCCTTTTGTCTTCTAATTAAAAGTGTAACCACTTTGGGGTAGGAGTCACCTTTCTGGTTAGCATTCACACACCTCCCTGAATAGCAAAGTTCTTGGTCAGTTAACAAGATGCAATGATAACATGCAGGAGGTGACTCTGTATGTGCAGAAAGTGGGAATGGTGATCTCCTTGCCTGTGTGACATGGACAAGTGAACTGGAAGAAAGCTGCAGCCTACATGTTCTCATCCAGAATGCAACCAAGGCAAGAGCAGACTTCTCCAGTGGCTGGATGATGTTACCACATTAGTACACTGTGCACAGTTCACAGGGTTGCCCTGTTCAAAGAGTCAGGTTTGCAACCCCAGTAAAGGTCATATGCCTACTACCACCCTCATCAGCTACACCAGCACTGAAGTGGTAGGATGCATTCTAACTACAGCCTAGGCTTAATAAAGATCTCCAGATTTTCCAATATCTGATTTGCATCAAAGGACAAGGTCTCTCCAAGAAGCTGTCATTATTTCACTGTAAGAATTCCCTCTGGTAGCCAATGAGTAGGGCTGATGGAAAAGAGCCAGAATATTTTTCTGCTAGTTCGTGAATCATACAAATACACTCCAGAATTCAAGCAAATATAGTCAGAAAGAGCTTTAGCAAGAGGCAAAGAAAGCAAACAGCTTACACTAATATAATACACAGTATTGAGGAGAAGACATCTAGCTAATGTCCTCCTTGGTCAAAGACATGGACTAGCTCATTCCTGCAGGATGCAGTAAGGTAATCTAATGGTCTGATAAAATTGGACAGCAAATACACCGTTTGATCAGCATGTCCACAAGACTTACATAGGAGGTGTTTTGAGAAAGATTGTTCCATTTATTGTCTGATAAAAAAAAAGCATTCTGTGGTACTTGCATCTGTCATTCTCCTTAGGAGTCAGGGTAAGACTACCATGGCCATCATTAGCCACAAATGCATACAGTTACATCCTGGGCAACAGCGAGCAGCAAGGCCAAATCCTGACAGTGGATACAGCACAGGCACACAAATAAAGCCATCTGGTTGTCTGATGGAATCAGGGTCATCAGCAGAGCCATCAGATGTGACCTAGATCAGGTATCTAAGGGACACTCACTCGGGAGTAGGGTATCCATAAATACGTATTCTTCGATGCAAGTCTGCTGTGTAATGAGAAACAGGGGATTCAGGAAATTATGGTCTCCTACAGAAATGTCCAGAATGAGCACTTTACAAACACAGGAAGGAATGCATTTACAGACTCCTATTCTAATTTCAGCTTAAATCCAGAATGGCTCCTCTGCCCTAAGTGAATCTATATCCTTCTAAAAACTGGTTCTATGGGAACAGACTCAGTTACTAACTGTGAGTTTAAAAAAACTCCTGTGCCATGTCTCTTCAGGGACCATGAGTCATAAATCCCCATGTACACAGGGAAATTAGCAAAATAAGACTGATGGGCAAAAACAATCCAGTCTTGTCTCACCATAAAAGGAGTAAGTGGGATAAAAAAAGACATTTCCTTTCTCAAGTCCCTGGACATGCTGTCAAGATGCCAAAACTACACACACAGAGCAGAACCTGACCAAAGGCAGTATCTTCCAGCTCAGAGAGGCAAACATACCTGTGCATGCATGTATAAGTGATCAGAAAGGCTTGCTCAGATGCACACCAGACAACATAGAGAGGAAACTGTCTCAAACCATTGAGTCATCCTTCCAAAGGCAGAGAAAGACCTGCAGAGTTTTACCTCACAACTCTACATTCCTGTTCCTTATTTTTAGAGAGCCTTCTTCAGAAAAATAAATACATGAAGCAATCTAAATTCTTCCTTTTGCTGGGAAATGTAACAGATACCTGATTGATACAAGTTGTTCATGGATTGGCCAGAAGCACACAGACCTTTACTAAAAGCCAAGGATACTGATCAAATTTTCAATCCTGTCCTCCCCTCCACTATTATTTCTGCCACTGGGACATTGAAGCACAAAAAGAAATGACAGTGAATATTTCTTCTAATGCACAAAAAGACTTGAGACAAAGTCCAAACAGTTACCAAAACTTTCAGTGTCTTCAAAGTGTGCATGGTGTCCACCAGCCCTCCAAAACTGAGGACTGCAGGAGGTGGTAAGTGCTGTGATAAGGGCTTTTGTTTGCAGCCATCCAGAATATTCTTCATGTGCCAGGTACACAAAAGGTATGTGGTAGAAGCTTGCAGAAATTACATGTCCTCACTGAGCCAGGTTTGAAGTTTTTGCTGATCAGCTTGTCCATAACCCAGTTTTTCTTTCCTTTGAAATAAGCAGCCTCTTGTGAGACACTCTTCAGGTTCATCTAATCACAGAAATGTAGGCTGGCAGAGAACCACAAGAGATCACTTATGGCATCCACCATCTCTGAGGCAGGATGAGATAGATTTAGACCCAGTGCTGTTTGACATTTTTCCATGTGTCCTTCAGCAAATGAGCCTTGCCATGCTAACAGCTCCCTGCATATCTGAAATATTTTTTCTAGAAAACTTAGCAAGATTTCTTCTACTTCTGTGAAGATGAAAAGCAACCTACCACAATGTCTTTCTTATCAACAATGATTTAGATGTCTAAAGGCAACTTGCTCCCCTTTTTCTTTTTTTAGATAAAACAAACTTTATTTTTCCTATTTTTTCTAAACATTTCTTTCCTTTCTGTTGCTCCTTCCCACATTCTGAGGGAACTTTCCCAAGCAAGGACAAGCATGACACTGGTCTGTCCTGAGCAAGGGACAGCATCATACAAGTTTGCTAACTCATGAGAAACACGATTGAGGCTGAACACACATCTGGAAAGCCCATGTGGCATAAAGTAGTGGGAAGATTTTTCACCTTCTTTCAGCATTAGGGACTACTGGAAGTCTGCAGTCACCGAGGCAGCTGACAGCATGTCACAGCAAATGGCCCCATTCCCAGGGAGCACTAATGTGTGTGCAATGGTGTAGGGGAACAGGATAAGAGCAGCCTGTTCATGAATTTGTAATCATGGCCACACTGATGGTTAAAGAAAGCAGAACAGATGCTGCTAATTGATTTTCAAGAGTTCAGAAGTCAAACACTGAAAATTATAAAAGCGACAGCAGGCAAACGTTTTATCTGCTGAAGGGGGTGAGTGCCTTGATAGGGGCAAAGAATAAAGACATGCAGCAAGGAGAATAACTTGCAGCATAAGTTTCATATTTGTCCTCTAAGAAGACTTGTAGGGGCACCCTGACCAAACCCGTCATCTTAAGCTTTGCTTGATCCAGTCAGAAGCAGTAGTTACTGCACCAGGTGTGGTAAAAGATTCCCCAAGGAGCCTGCAATGAAAAGGCTCTGTGTGGTGGTGAGAGAGGTTGCTGTCATGAGCCGCATGGAAAAGTGCTCTGAATTCCCTAGTGACACACTTTGGAGAAGAGGTAAAGAAGCATCAGCAAAAGGGAGAGGCTGAGAATAACCTAGTCATAGAAAAACTCACTGGAAATTAAAGAAATTAAAGAGAAAGAATCCTGAAGAGATAGTAGTTTCGTGTCATCCCCAGTTTTTTTTTTCCCCAGGGGAGAAATGAGGCAGCAGATAGGAGGAGCTGGGAGCTAATGGGACAAGAGTGCTGTGCCCTGCCTCAGCAGGGAAGGTAGATGTGAGCAAGAGCTAGAGAACAGCACTTATCAGCTTTCACAAAGGGATCAGGAACCTAGAAATAAGTCTTCATCTTATATGAATTTATAGGAAGGCAGAGAAGAAAGGCAATCAGCAAAGTAAAAGCCTGAGTGAAGATTCTTCCCACACAAAATGTCACAACCCACAGACACAAAATCTAGTGTAGTACTGATCCTCTTGTTCACCTTGTGAGACCTCTCACCCCAGTTCATCATTGCATTGCACCTCCTTCATCACCTTCATCTGCATACAACAGAGGTATCTAGGCACCCAAAACATATTGAGGCTGACTGGCCAGCGAAGCAAAGAGCTCTATTGCCTAGCTAATTAAAAAGCAGTGAGAGAAGGCTTGCAGCCTTTTGCTTCTATGGAGCAGAGAACAGAAAAGTGAATGAAACAGCAGATTTATTTACCACAAGAGTCATTGTTACTCACAGCTACAAAAGCAGAAGAGCTCAAATTACTGCCCCTTTCTAGAAAGTGGTTGCTCAACCTGTTCTTTCATGATTGTCAGCCCTGACTGAAGAGTGCTGAGGGAGATATATCATCATCAGAATCTGGGAACAGCTGTAGTTCTTCTGGAAAATGGATTTTTGTTCTGAAATAATCCTGGTGAGGATTTGAAGATCTATTCCCAAATAGGATGAAAAAAACTCATGTCAAAAGATTTCATGTACTTGAAAATCCTGAAACAGTTCTGTCACTATTTGCATCTTTGTTGCTTAGAAAATGGAAGGCTTCACACCTGTTTTAAAATGTTTACATATCTATGTTAATATATATATACACACACGTCCCTTGAGATATATTCCTCACTACTTCTTTTCTATCTCTCAGGAAACAACTGTACCATGCTGCACAGAGCAACAAACTGTTGCTAAATCCAGAAGAGACTAATAAAAACTATCAGAAGACTAGAAAACATGACCTACCAGGAAAGCACAGGTATATGGGAGATAACATAAGAGAAACCTTCAAACACACATAAGGAAGATAAAACAAGGAAGAGAATAAACAATTCTCTATGTCCATTGGGGAGATGCCGAGTACTAAAAGGCTTATATTGCAGTGAGGAAAATCTAGGTTAGCCATTAGAGAAACTTACCAGGTCAAAGAGAACAAAGCTATGGAAGAGATTGCCTTAGGATTTCATGTTGTTCCTATCATTGAAGGAGTCTCAGAACAGGTGAGACAAACATCTGTCATAAATAATTTCAGTCTAGTTGATCTCTCCCTTGGGCACAGGGAGAGACTAAATGACCTCTTGATATTCCTTCCAGGCACAGCATCTGATTATGGATAAAAGTGTGCAGTGATATAATTAAAGACTAAGCTATAGTGAATGCACACAAGTAGACTGAATCAGTATTTCCCATGCAGCCTTCCATCTCTCATCTCCTACCATCTAAGAGTTTTACCTGAAAACTCTCCTCTGTTTTACACCATTCCTTCAATACACTGCCTAGAAGTTGCCAGGACAAAGCATCTTACTATTTTAGCAAAAATCACTGAGAGTTTGGATTATTTTACACTGCAAAGCAATTCAGTTACAAAGGTATTGGGACTGTATGTTAATAATATATGAAAATGTATGGCTTGTACTGTGGCATCACCTAGGAGCTGCCGTTCAGGGCCAGCACTGCAAACATGGAACAAAATTCTGATCCTTACCACAAAGAGCTCTATTTCACCCCTATATTTTTAGGTTTGTATTTTTGTTGAATGGAGAAAATCAAGAAAAAGATTGTGAAGTCCACACCTGTAAGATTTTTCTGTGCTAAGAGCATGTTGGACAAGGACTGCGTTTTCCAGGAAGAACCTGGCAGTGTAAAATTCAAACAGCTCAGAGTTTGATTGTGATAATCTGATCTTCTCACTGAGAAAATACTTTAAGTATCTTTACCTTACTTTAAGGTAAAACATTTATGTTCAGGAAGCACTGTGGGCTTTTCATACCCATACTACAGTTGATCACAGCCACATGTCAGTCCAGCTCCTACAAAATGAAGAACTGTTCTGATGTAACGGATACCAAGTAGTGCCCACAGACAGCAAGGCTCAGTCAGGTCTAACCTAAATATTCTAGCCCTCTCAGCACTCATAGAAGCCCCCAAGCCCTCAGTGAGGGTGCAACATCCTGCTCGTTACATGTAGGATAAAAACAAGACTGTGTTTAGATGTGCCTGCTCAGAGCCTGCAAAGTATTCCAGCAACAGATTCCTCAGCAGTAATTCCTAGCAGGATTAATGCTGCTACTGTTTTGTTTTCCTGCTCTGAAAATTGAGTTTTCTTTTGTGAGAACAAATTCTCTGGTCTTTGCCTAATGAGTTTTAGTGCAGTTGTGTGATGCACAGAGCATGACATGAGGGCTCTGCAGTCTGAGCCTTGCCTATCCATCCCCTGTGCAATATTCAGCCAGCCTACCTCAAATGATGTCCATACATGCTGCCATGACATACATTTCCTCACTCTCCTCTCCACAAAAACCTCTTTTACCTTTCCCAGACCTTAGGCTCTCACTTGGTTTGCACAGTGCCAAGACCATAAGGTGTGGGAAACCACATACAAACTGGAGCCTTTCACCCTCTCCCCAAACTCCCATAACTTCTGAGAGACCTTACTGCCTGTAAGACACTAATGCAGTGGCTCTTCTGCCTTGAGGGGTGGGCCAGTGCCAGCTTCATGAGATTCAACAAGGCCAGGTGCAAGGTCCTGCACTTGAGTGGATGCAATCCCAGGCACAAATTCAGGCTGGGTGGGGAACGGACTGAAAGCAGCCTTGAGGAAAAGGACTTGGGGGTGCTGGTCAATGAAAAACTCAACATGAGCTGGCAATGTTCGCTTGCAGCCCAGAAAGCCAACTACATACTGAGCTGCATCTAGAGAAGTGTGACCAGTAGGCTGAGGGAGGTGACCCTCCCCCTCTNAGATCTAGCAGCCTTCCAGGGTACAGGAAAGCTGGGAAGGGGCTGTTTCCAAGGGCTTGTAGTAATAGGACCAGGGATAATAGTTTCAAGCTGGAAGAGGGCAGGTTTAGTCTGGAAGTCAGGAAGAAGTTCTTCACAATGAGGGTGCTGAGACACTGAAACAGGTCGCCTAGGGAGGTTGTGTCTGCCCCCTCCCTGGAAGTGTTCAAGGCCAGATTGGATGGGGACTTGAGCAACCTGGTCTAGTGGGGGGTGTCCCTGCTCATGGCAGGGGGATTGGAACTGGATGATCTTTAAGGTCCCTTCCAACCTGAACCATTCTAGGAATCTATGAATTCCCTTCAAAAGTTGTTCCTTCAGCCCTCTTCTGAATGCACCTCTCCTGGCAGCTCCATTTCATTTTCATTTCCCCATTGATTTCTTCCTGGTTTTAGCCATGCAGGTGACTTGCAAGTCTATGCAAAGAGGCAAGGTTTTCTGTTCCTAGTGGGGCAAAAGGGCAATTTTTGAAGCCATAAACACGATCATGTCCAAGCTCAACATTGATTAGTATCTTTTGAGTGCTCTGCCTAATTCTCCTTGCTTTCACTCTGACTTCTCACCCCCACCTTTTTTTTATGTCTTATTTTCTTAGCTGAAAGGCTATCCCCTCTATTTTAATTCAAACTTTTTGGGAGTGCTTGTTCTGAGCTGGGACCACTGACACTTAAGTGGGAGGTGAAATGAACCAAAGCTTTGCAGTAACACAGAAATCCACACCATTTCTAAAATGGTGTTTTGGGTTACATGCAAATTATTCAGGAATATGCAAATATGGATCTTAGAACAACTTGATACATATCCTACTTAATGTACCATCCCATTGCAAATAACACTGGCCAGATATATCAAACACAGTTAGCACTGGCATATATTACTAAGCATGGCTGAAGCTCAGTCCCAATCATTTAGTATGCAGAACTTCACTGCCTCCAAGTCATGCAGGGAAATATTTTAGGTCTCTAACATTGAAACCCATGGCACAGACAAGGTCTCTTCTCTGAAAGGCAGAAAAACTTATGTTCACAGGTTATAGAAGGGAAGCTGATGCATTTTTTATGCATACTAATGGAAGATTGTAATGGCATCCTGCATGGAAGAGACAGCAGCCTGGGTATTGGATAAACCAGTGATTCAGGATGCAAGGAGGGGAGTACCAGGACTTGACAAGAGTACTGAAAAGTTTGGGGGGGATTATTTGTCTTCAGCCTTCCTTCACCATCCTCTCTGATGCAGTTTAAGAAATACCAAACATGTCTTACCCTCTCCCACTTCCTCTCCTTTGTCAGAAGGATGATCACCAACTTAGGATGCATCTGGTATCCATCTTCACTGAATGACAAATTCCTGCCTTCAAAGGTGACATTGATCAGGTACCTGGAGGAGAAAAAAAAAGAGCAAGAAGAATATTAATGTTTGGGAATCAAATCCAAAACAAGAACCTGCCTCCCCCCAGCAGCAAACACTGGGGTATAGGAACATTGAACAAACAATGGAAAATCTAAGTGAAAGGAACTGGGAGAAGAAGGACAATTACTCCAGGATTTAGGACACTTAGGCAAGACATGGTAGCTGCCATCATTTTGTGACCAGGATATGGAAGTGATGTCATCCCATGTTGGCTCTCAATGAATTCCTGAAAAGAACATGTAAGAGTCACATGCACACATATGTGCCCACAGCCCTTGATTTCCACTTAGCAAAAAAAGACAGAGGGATACATAGCAATTAGCTGTGTAAACACAGTCCACAGCCTACACTTTGCTCAGTTTCCAAAGGGGATTTCAAATGTCGTTTGAGGATAGCTATGACCGAACGGGTGAAGCACTAGAGGCACCCTCCTCCCAGCCCAAACACTGATGCAACAATAAGCTGGAGAAAGCAGAGTAAGGAGCAGCTCACCTATAAGCTCCATCCTTGTCAGAGCCAGCATACCCCACGAAGCGCAAAGCAATCGTTTCAGGCAGTTTAGGAGTAGGAACAGTGAATACTGATATGACCCAGTGAAAGTGTTTTTCCCTAGGAACCGTCATCCTTTATACCCAGCAAGATCAAACTAAATGGTGATCAGCCCTGCAATTCACTGCAGCCAACATTTATGATTCTCTTTGTCTGGAAAGGCCCTATCACTTCTGCACAAGGCACCCCCCCTTTGGGGCATCTCCTGTCAGATGTACAAATGGACTGTTAAACAGTCCAAGCTTCAATCTTATTTTTCCTGAGGCCTCTTCACTCAGCTCTGGCAGTGGATAAGAACTTTAAGTGGACCAGGATTACAGCTACACTCATTCCAAGGCCTTACTGCATCGTGAAGAGTATGTGAAAGTGGTGCTGCTCTAAATGAGAATCAGGTCTACTGTTTTCTTAACTGTTCAGACCATCCAGCATGACACTATGAGAAAGGGGAAGACAAATACACATTTCACAGTTCACTGGTTTGTATGACATTTTCATGGCAATTCTGACAATTCCCTCTGTTCATCTATTTCACTTCAATTCACAATCCTGTGGTATGAAGTAGATTTTGCCTCTATAAACCTGCTATAACACTAGTACCATGAGAGGCAGAGGTGACCAAGCTCCCTGCAGAGCCAACCCCCAAAACTCCGCCCTCCCATGTTTTGCCTGGTGTTCTGCAAATATTTCCATTACAGATGTGAGAAGTTCTTCTCCTCTATTACAACATGGAAACAGGAAACATTTCCTAGTATTTCAGCTTCAGTTTGTGCCTTTTGCGCTTGTTTTGAACCAATTTAAAGAAAAGAAAGAAAAAAATACTCTGCTTGTGGGTTCACACTTTCCCACTGTCTGCACACAGAGAACTCCCTGCTAATTTAATGGAGGGATTGGTAACAAGCAAACTTTTAACAACAAATAAAAAGGCAGGTAATGGCTTCAGCTTCTTCCTTTTCCCAATCTTTTTTTGTCCTAATTTCATTAATCAACCAAAATCATCCACTAATTTCTCATTACCAAGTGCAATCAGCAATTATATTTACTTGTAAAGGAAATTCCATACTTGCTCTATGTTGTGACTTTCAGGAGACATGCTCAGCATAAGAAACATGGCCATAAGGGAGCCCAGCACGAAACATTTGCAACAGCATGATTTTCAAACACAGACTGTTCATCCTTTTCCAAAAGCTGGACTTCTCCAGCACCCAAATACTGAGAGAACCCCAAAACTCCAGCCACACGGAAAATCTTAGCCACGTGAGTGCTTGTAATGGTGCAAAACATCCCATATCAGGACTACACAAGCTCTTTTTTCAGGTATTTCTTTCCCAGCCATTGCTTTGGTACTGAGGAACGCTGCGCAGGGAGAATCATAGAATCATTACGGATTGGAAGGGACCTCAGAAGATCATCTAGTCCAATCACTCTGCCACAGCAGGATCACCTAGACCAAGTTGCATAGGAACACATCCAGGGGGGTCTTGAACCTCTCCAGAAAAGGACACTCCACAACTCCATGGGCAGCCTGTTCCAATGCTCCAGTACCCTCACTGTGAAGAACCTCCTCTGTTCCACCTTGCACCTATTGCCCCTTGCCCTGTCACCAGATGACCTTGAGAAGAGCCTGGCTCCATCCTCCTGACACCCACCCCTCACAGATTTATAGACATTAATGAGGTTAACCCTCAGCCTCCTCTTCTCCAAGCTCAAGAGACCCAGCTCCCTCAGCCTTTCCTCATAAGGGAGCTGTTCTACTTCCTTCATCATCTTTGTTGCTCTACACTGGACACCCTCCAGCAGCTCTGTGTCCTTCTGGAACTGAGGGGCCCAGAAATGGACATAATACTCCAGATGCAATCTCACTAGCTCAGAGTAGAGGGGGAGAAGAGCCTCTCTCAATCTGCTAACCACCCCCCTCTCTGATCCCCAACAGGATGCTGTTGGCCTTCTTGGCCACAAGAGCACATTGCTGGCTCATAGTCATCCTGCTGTCCACCAGGACCCCCAGTCCCTTTCTCCTCCCCTGCTCTCCAAGGANCCTTATCCAAGTCATTAATGGGTAGGTTGAAGAGGACTGGTCCCAGTACTGATCTTTGCTGGACCCCACTAGATACAGTCCTCCAACTAGACTCTGTCCCACTGATCACTACTCTCTGGCCTCTATCCTGCAGCCAGTTCATGATCCACCTCACTATCTAATCATCCAGTCCACACTGCCTCAATTTAGCTGAGATACGCAGAGCATACCAGATCTATGCAAGGCTCTGGTGGTAGGAAAGATTTTCAGAAGATTAAGATTACAGCTACACCCATTTCATTACTTCTTTACATGAGCCACCAGAGTAAAGACAAAGCAAGATGCTTTTCAAAGCTCCAGGAACAGGAGGACAACATTAACCCAATGGGAATTGCAGCATTATATGTCAGTAGTTAGAAAGCAGTGCCAACATCTAATTGAACAGCCAGCAATATTAAACAATTCTGTCTTCTTTCCCTCCCAGCCATGAATGATGCCACTGTGGGAATCTCCCTTGCATAGCTTGACAAGAAGAGTTCACAGATACCAGCAACAGATATGACACAAGAGGGTGTCATTTCTGTTAATTTTCCATTGGAAAAATTAGAGCCACTAATAATAATAAAACAGGTATCATAAGTAACTTCAAACCTTAGAGCAGCCTTGAGATTTAAAGTAGCACTAAAATCCCTCCCTTCACACCTTAATGACTGAAATTAGTCTCCAAATTTGGCGCAGTAACTCTTCAGAGGGTTTTCTCTCAACCCATTAACAACATGTTTACAAAAGTTTGCAGAAGTGCAGAAGCAGCAGCTCCCCACAAGCTTTCCCTGTGGCTTGCTGCATTCCTGTGGCTTGCTGAATCCTGTCGCTTACGCAGGTATGCAGGGTGAGAGCAGCACAGAGGAAGATGCATGGCTTCCTCAGATGCACTGCACAAGGAAACCTGTGTGACAAAGCATCAGGTCTTGAAGGACTACCTGGCAGGCCAGGTCCTACCTCAGTAGCATGCACATTGGAGTGACTGACCTCCATCACAACCTCAGTGAGAGTCATCCACTATAGCAACAGCATTTCCCTGGTACTCCAGTACTACTGCTGCTGCCTGCTCTGGTCAGGAGGATTTCCTCCCTACAGCTTACACAGAAACCAGACCCCAAACAGGCAACTAGGGGGCTGAGAGACTCCCTGACATTTTTACACTGAACCACCAGCTGCAACAGCAGCAATGGGAGGGCAGCAGGCTGTGTGTGCAGGTGAGGCAACCCAATGGGAAACTATGCCTGTAAAGGGCTCAATACATGTAGCAGCCTTCCAGTACCTGAAGGTGATCTACAGTAAAGCAGGGGGGGGACTTTTTACTAGGGCATCTAGTGATAGAACAAGGGGGAGTGGTTTCAAGCTAAAAGATGGCAGATTTAGATTGGATCTTAGGAAGAAATTCCTCCCTATGTGGGTGCTGAGGCACCGGAACAGGTTGCTTGAACAAGCTGTGGATGCTCCCTCCCTGGAAGTGTTCAAGGCCATGAATGAGACTCTGGGCAACCTAGTCTAGTGAGAGGTCTCCCGGCCCGTGGCAGGGAGGTTGGAACTATATGATAGAATCATAGAATCATCAGGGATTGAAGTGACCTTGAAAGATCATCTAGTCCAATCTCCCTGCCACAGCAGGATCACCCAGACCAAATCCAGGCGGGTTTCAAATGTCTCCAGAGGAAGAGACTCCACAAACCCACCCAGGCAGCCCCCTCCAGTGCCCCATCACCCTCCCTTGGAAGAAGTTATAGAATCAGTCAGGGTTGGAAGGGATCACAGGATTATCCAGTTCCAAACCCCCTGCCATGGGCAGGGACACCCCACCCTAGATCAGGCTGGCCAGAGCCTCATCCAGCCCAGCCTTAAACACCTCCCTGAGGTCCTTTCCAACCTAAACCATTCTATGATTCCCTGGATGGTTTGGACTCCAAGATGAGAGAGAGAAAGAGAAAGATCTGGGGTGTCAGGCACAGGCAATTTAATTTAATCTAGTAGAATCATCATTCAACAATTTTGCTTATGTGGACATTTCTGGAACTGCTCAGTGCAAACACACAAGGGCTGAGCCCATCCTCAGACCAGTGGAGATGTAGCAGCTGCAATGCCCAAACTCAGCTGGGTGGGAGCAAAACAAACACACAACACTGTAGAAACAGGCTGACATTGTAAATCTCACAGTACAGAAGAGCAGGTGGAAACAAAGAAGAAAGGGAAATGCCCTTGGGCTCAGAGTAAATCAGACTCATAGACACCTGACTGTCCATCCCGTGCTCTGACCATTAGGTAATATCACCCATACTAAAAGCAAGGGTGTCAGCCCTGAAAGTTAATGGAGAGTGTTTCAAAGGCTGGTTGGTGTAGGAAATAGAGCATTAAAAGCACATCAGATGGCCAACTGAGGATGAGCAGAGAGATTATGACATTTTAAATATGTGGCAGGCAGAGGGGGTTTTGGGGGAGACAGGAAGGGTGTTAACCAATTTTTTCTCTGTTCAAGAGACAGCTCTGAAGGAGATATGCTTGAAATCAGCACAAACTACTACTTCTGCCTCCAGTGCCCTGCTAGGAATGGCTCCTCCTGAACCTGCTGACTGGGTGGGTAAATTTGGACATTGCCTTGGTTCAGTCCATCACACTCCTCACCTCACTTGTGCACACAAGCACATGCACATGCAGGCACACACTCCTGTGCTCTGTCAGTGCTTGTTACATTCCAATGAGACAAGAAGTCTGTCTGAAATGGCATGGCTATCCTAGCATTGATCACTTCTCTGAATAACACAGGCCATATAAATAAAACAGCTTCTCCACTGTCAGCACTGGGGAGTCATCTCAGCAGTCCAATACATGAGGGAAAAACAGGATGTAGGTGGAGGGTGGGAAAAGAAAGACTATAGGATATATCTGTGAAAGAGTATTTGCAGAGTAAAAGACAGGTGGAGTGCAATATAGGATAAGGGAATGGGGATGTAGACCACCATCAGTCTCTTTGGAAACTCCAATCCCTAATGATTCTATGAAACTCACTGTAACATGAAATGGAGGCCAAATGTAACAGCATTGAGGTGAAGACAGTGAAAATCCTTTACCCTGCAGAATATGCATGATGAAATGGACTTTTTCTTTCCCCTAAAGACACAATTAAAAACTCACCAGCCAGAGGTATCAGAGTTACACATAACTACCTGCCCAGACCTACCTTATGCCAAGGAAAGAGCAAAGAGCACTACTGCATTCCAATACAAGTACCACAGTCCAAACCACACTCCCTCCATTAGCACCAGCAAGACCTACCCAGCTTGGGTAAACAACTGAGTGCATCAGTCCGCCTGCCCCACAGATCTGCTCCAGGATGAGGATGGACAGACAGAAAAGGTAGGTGGACTGAAAGGACTGGAAAAAGGGAGTTTGGGACCAGTGCATTTGTCAAAAATTGGGAATTCTAACCTGCAAGTGGCAAGTAATGGACAGATAAAGCTTTAGCCAGCACCAACCATGCTGTTAGTAGCTTCTGCTCTCATCTGCGAGATGGAAATAATGCCGTATTATTTTTAATGAGACAAGTGCAAGTGATCCCTTCAACTTTTAATTTAAACCTCCATTCTGTAAACCCTTAGAAATCTTAAAATTATACAGGTTTTTTTTTCTCCATGCCATTGTTTGATATTTCAGAGGCTGCTTCTGCCTCAGAGAACTGCCAATACACACAGAACAGTCATTTCAACCCAGCTGTGAATGCATGAGGTGTCTTGAGATAAGACAGTCTCCATGGGATACCAAACCAAATTGCTCACCTCAAAAAAGGTACGCACAGGCTCCACCTGGACCTTCAACCAAAGTTTTCCATGGCTGGTACTGTCCATGTCTGAGCCTTTCAGAGGCTCCACTGCTCCCTGCCCTATACTGCCCCAGCCTCCTGCACAGCTCTTACTGCTGACGTGCCAGTGCTTGTGAAGTTGTGAAAGGCGAGCACATCTGGCTATCTCCATGTAACATCTGTCCAGTGTCAGGTACAATTTACAGAAAAAGGATTCCACACAAAGGGTATGAGTGCAACTGCTTTTATGTAACAAGAGGCATGGATTCTGCTTTTTCTGCTACCATGTTGAACAAAACCTAAACAAAATAGGGAATAACCAGAAGCAACCACTGACTAGGAAGATTACATCTGAAAGGGACAGCATTTCATGCTTCTTCATGTGCCTCTTTCTCTCTCACTGTCAGAGTTACCACTGAATCCGAGGAGGTGCATTTTGAGAAATCAAGCAAATGTAGGAAACAAACCACACCAATCCAGAAGTCTATAAGCATCCTGCACAAGAAAGTCTGTCCAGGCAACAGCCATTTTATACAGCCTGGACCTAAGCAGCAGGCTTAGAAAAAAGCCCAGAGCTCGATTGTTTTCATCACACAAAATGATTAAGAGAGCAGCTAGATTAGGGAATAATCCTCAGGCTACAAGATAACAGAGTGATCAATTTGGTTTCTCTCTTGCTGTCCGCACTTTTTTAAAAGACAAGAGGGCAAATACTGGGCTGGAATAAATCAGTCATATCCAGTTGACATCTGTGGAGTGATACTGTTTGATCTGCTGACATCGTGGTCCATCACCTCTAGGAAGATGAATTTTCTTGGTGTTTGATCCTGACCTATGAAATACCCATTTCTGGTGAAAGATAAATTTCTACTGATCTGTCCTTTTCCTTTCTACATCATATTCAGCAAAGTTGTTTTGAAAACAATGTACATGTGTGCTGAGACTTCCAAGTGACAGCTTCTATATAGACTGGAAGGATTAATCTTTTCCATCATTCCCTTTCTTAATCATAAAAAAATAGTATTTCCACTTTATTCCCATTTCTTCTATTTATCTACCATGAATTTGTCATTTCAGAAAGACTCTGAGCTGACAGTTCCTGGGGACTAAGGATATATCTATCAGAGTAGGTAAGGAGCCAGAGCAATTGCAGGGCTGCTTTCCTACATGCATTGCTTGAGCCTAATGAGATGGGACTATTCCTGAGGACGAGAAGTGAAGCTCACTTTCCACAGTCTGTGCAGTCACCAGCCTCCCTCCTAAAACTGTAAGAGAAAATTCAAGCACCACAGTATGGGGTTTTGCAGCATGGACAGATATATGGGAGGAAGTGGATGGGGGGAGGACACATTGTGCCGTGTCACCAAACTGCCCTTCCTGTGGGGTCAGATCCAACCTGGGGCAGAAATGACAGTAAAGGACACCTGGGTGAAAGGCTGCTCATTCAATTGCTTCAGCAAACTTCAGAGTTCCCACAATAACTTTTTCCCAATGTACCTAACACCACCCAGGACCTGATCTCTCATTTGCTTTTTATCCTATGCAATCATTGCCCTTACAGAAAGTGGGGAAAGAGGTCTTCCCATTCAGGTCTAATGGCATTTTACACTCCCTCTGACAAGGCCAGACTGAGAGCTGGGTCACTTGTAGGAAACACTGGGGTGAGGCAACCTGGAAAATGTGCAGGATAAGTCTTGATTTTGCCCACCTGCTATGTTGGCCACAGTAATATCTTGAAAACCCAAACAAAGCAAAAGTTTTCTCACACACATCCTGAATGACCTATTTTCAACAAATGCCAGAGCCAGGAAAAAATTACCTATCAAAATCACTGTTTAAATAGGAAAGGGGGGTTCAGAACCTGGGAACAGCATTTTCTCATGAGGTCAACCTATTGCCATGAAGAAAGAACCATCAGATCTGGAAAGTGTAATGACACTGGACAAAACATGAAGTTAATGACATGGTCAGGCTCTCCCACACAATCTTGTCAGTTGCGTGATGCCTTCTGCCCTTTCTTTTGTGGATAAGAGACCAAATTAAAATACATCTGTAGTGTGCCACCCTGAATGAGTTCTACAAGGAGCAGTATCAGCTCAATATGGGAAGAGATATCACCGGAGATTTAGTCAATCAAATTTTCATGAAGGAGAAACAAGAATATAAAATTCCTATGCTCTTCTTCACAAGAGACAGCAAATAGGATTTTCATGTCAAAATATTCAACTTTAAATGCAAAATATTTGATTTACAAGTTTTCTTCCAAAATTATCTCTTCTTTCTGAGAAAAGGACACAGTCTTAAGTAGCTTGAGAATGTAGCTCTACATGGAGCTTCTGGCCTCACTGGAAATAAAACAGAAACAAGGAAAAGTGTTTTTAGAGCATACTCTGGTTAAAGCTGGAAATACCCATAAATCTCAAAGAAAAGCACTCTATTATTAGAGAGTTTTTTATTCAAAAAGCTTTGATTAAAGCAAATACGGTTCTGAATTGACTCACCAAACCTTTAAGTAACAGAAAAATAGAAAAATAGCTTTAAGTTCAAAATTGTTATAGTAACTAGATAAAATAAAAAGTAGATGTTCAGTCCAACACAGGATCAAGCTGCAAAGCTTTATTGAATTAATAAATTCCTGCCAATTACCTTTTGAAATATTTTATTACTATGGTTTTCTACCCTTCCTTATTCATTAGAGAACACATCACTTTTCTCCAAAGTAAAACTCAAGGTATTTCTCCTATTTGAAAGGACTAAAAATCTGCGTACATGGAGCAGTAATAGCACAGAAAATTACATTTGTCAGAAGAGCTGAGAATGGGTCATAATTATGTCTTGGCATCTACCTAACAGGTCACTGATGGAAGCCATACCACTAGGAATAGACAAATACTGAAAGGTTAAGCGATGCCCTTTAGATCTGTCTTAGGGCAAAGTCATACAAACATCGGTAGGAAAAGCAATCACAGCACAGAAGTCAAACGAAGCTCTTCACAGTAATTTTTTACCCAGGATGATGGTTTTCAAGCTCTTTCAACTTGCAGAACTATAGAAAATATTTCAGTCTAACTACTGACCCCATACAGTAAATTTAATCCCAGTGACAACAGTCATTCCTTTCTTGATCATTTTTGCACAACCATTTGAAATCTACCAGGGACCCACATGGCTGTGATCCACAAACACAACTGGCTGAGGAGATGTGCATATCAATAGCCCGTTTGGTCTTCTGAAGGTGTCTGATGTACCAGGGCATCAGACCACCAGGGCATCTTGGTATTTACCCAGAGCTCACACTGGTTTCTTTCCTGGGAGACAAGGCCAGGAAAACTGTGAAAACATCAATTATCCTTCAGAGCTTGCAGAATTTCCTTGTTTGCAGAAAACCACTCAAATCTACCAGAAAGGTCCCTCTTGCCTCTGCCAGAAGCCAAACAAGGCTGAACTGGCTGGAGAGACTGAAATATTTCCTTTTATTACTTCTCTGAAACAGCACGCTTACCTAACGTTCTCAAACCTCCAAGAACCCATGCGTGATTTAGGGGTGATTCAATGTTTATCCAGAGCTGAAAGCATTCACATATTCATAGGGACCATGAGTTTCCAGTGCTCAAAGAAGCAGAGTCATTGCCCACAAAAAGACTCAGTCCAAGAAGTGTGACCATATTTTCCTGTCTGTATGGGTTTAGCCAAGATGGCACCCTATCTCTTTCTTCCCTATCACATCTCCAAGGGAGAATTGATTCAAACAAACAAACAAACAAACACTCCTGTCAGTAACTGTGTGGGGGTCTGGAGGCTGCTGCTCCTTTGCCAGAGGAGCCGATCTCTCTCAGCTGATGCTTCCTCTTCCTTCTCCCTCCTTCTCTCCCTCTGTGGGTTGATGTTTCCATGGAAACCTGTTCTTCTGTGTTGAAATTACATTGCATTTAAAGCATTAACCCTTCTTTGTGCTGAAGAAGGTCTCAGAACAATTAGGGTTTTTTTGCATTGGGGGGGGGGGGGTATGTTCCCCCTCTCCTTTAAACTTCCTTGTGAATTTTTGTCTTACAGCATTAGGAAAACCTTCTTCTTCCCAAGATCTTTCAACAAGCATTTGTCTGACAAGGGGCACAGGATGCAACACTAGTGGTCTTTTTTTTCTACATGAAACCATTAATGCATTTGTCACCACACTACACGCAAACAGGAAAAATGCTGCAGCAGCAAAGAAAGTGAAAAATGGGATAGAAGTAAGCAAGCCACAGGCTGGCACATGGAAAACATCTTCAGTTAATACCAGAACTGAATGCCTTGTGGCCCCACACTGAGCAGCTTCTTCATTGGGAAGTGCTATAATCATGGCTTCAACATTCTTCCCTGAGCCTGCCTCCTCTTCCTCTTTACAATATCTGTAGTTGGTCCACCTTGTCTTCACTTGCAGTTAGCACTCTAAAAACTTACCTGTGCTGCTGCTTCTCCACCCAAACTGCCATCTCTGCTGCTCTTCCCATTGGCTCTCTATTGCCAGTCATCACCTTCATCAGCGCTTCCAATGCAATCATTGCTGCGGCACTGCTGCTTTCACAGTCGTCAGCTCAACAACACAATCACAGGCACTTTTTGTGCTCTCAGTGTGGGCCAATAAGGTTCTGAAAGCCTAGATGCCTCCACGCCTCCACCTAGCTTCTCCCTGAACCACAGGTTCCAAACTCAGGAGTGCCTTCCTTCTGCCCCTAAGTCCCATGACTTACAAATCCCTTTCACTATCTCTACCTGCATAGCTACAGAGGCCATATTCCTTTGCACTATCTATTTTGGGTTTCCTAACACACTCAATGCTCAAGCATATCTCGCTGTTCTCAACTCTTGCCCCAAAAGCCAGAGTGTGAATCCTCCCGCTTTGAGCTGGGTGCATATGTAGTGCCATGAGGACGGATCAGTGTGGGAGGAAGATGCTATTCTAAAATGAATGATAAATATGGGTAATAAACTCAGCCTAAGTCTTTTCTGCCTGTCTCTAGTGGGTTCCCAATATGGGAGATAGAAATATCATGGGTACATTTTGAACACGGCTGGGAGCACTGCCAAAGTCCTACTCAGAGTTCACACATTTACATCATTTATATCGCATCCGACTTGTGCTTTGTATTATTAACTTTGTAGAGTGTTTTGTGATGTAGTTTGTAGTCCAGGCTCTGTTAAATAAAGTTACACACATTCTCCCTTCCTTTTGGTGAAAGAATGAGTGAAGCCTGAAGCTACACAAGGTATTGCTAAGCAAAAGGAGGGCAACTGTGTCTGCTGATAGGGTTAGTACACCTTTACATTCTCACACAGTTCTCTAGAAAACTTTTCAAGATCTATTCCTGTGGCCTGAAAGTTGCAAAATGAAATTAAATATTTCTTTCTGGTCAACAGCTCAACTCTTAGACTGGACTGCTAGCAACTAAAGATTCTTTCTCTGCTGCTAGATGTTTAGGAGCCTATGTGAAACATACAGAGAAGGTCCACCTGACAGTTGCCCAATATGGCATGAAACCACCCAGACTTCTTCCCCATCAGTGTCAGAAAAGAGGTAAAAGACTGAAGGAGCAAAGACACCAGAAAATGGTACTGAAGTAACTGTGTTTGCCTAGAACACAGCAAAGACACAACAACAAGAAAAGAGTGAGAGCACTGCAGGCAGATCAGGATTTTTTGCTTTCTGCAGGACAGATCACAGTTTGTGGCAGCTGAAAATTCGTCATCTCCCAGGAATTCATGCAAAAGGAGAGGAGCCACAGTGACCCAGCACTGTGACTTTCAGGTTTTGTAAATTGATAATTTTCCCAATAGCCTGAAAAATCTTCAGTTGATACTGCATCACCTACTCCAAGTGCCCAGTTCAGACTTTGTGTTGAGTACTATGGCATCTGAGGCCAGACAAGCAGCAAGTGACTCAGATGCTTGGTCACACAGACAAAGTGAAGAGGTAACCACAGCATGAAGGTTAGGTCTGTCTGCAGTAGGCTGCCTGAATGCAGCTGTCTATATGAGAAATAACACAACAAAACATATATCTGCAATGTTTTCTGAACAAGAGAGAGAAAGAGTCAACTTCAGCCCATGGGGCTGCATCCCCAGTAAAGTAAACGTGCCGTTTTACTCTAGAGTTGCATTTGATCTTGAATTACTCCTTGGTTACTTCCCTGGGAAAAGGTCAGTTTAAAGAAGCCTCAGGCAAGATGCTAACATAGCATCCATTAAAAGACTCTCGGGAAGTCTGAAATAAGTGCAAATCTGGGATATATTATGTGAATCCCTTCCCTTGTCTTTTCTGAACAGTCAGAGTGGGAAAACTTCCCAAGAAATTTCCTTTGCTGAGGGCACCTCCAGGACTCCTTGAACCTAGAAATACTGTGAATAAGGTTCTCCAGCACACATCTGAGGATCTTCATGCCATATTGCCCACTATGGGATGCTTCTTCACAGTGCAGACGAAAAAGCAAGTGTGCTAGGAGCAAGACCAGGACATTTCCATGAGAAGTGGAACAGGGGGTCAATTCCCACATCTATTACCACACCACAGCTCAACAGTTCAAGCAGCAATGCTACACAGAAAAGAAAAGTTATCAGAGTATCCCACTGCTCTTCACAGTTCCCTAGGCAGGTTTATTTAATCCTAGCAGAAGCTCAACTAATTTCACCTTCAATCAGTGCTTAAGCTAAGAAACTAAAACATAATGAACAAACCTCAGACACAAGTCCTCATAGAGTATGGATATACCCTGAAAGCTTGGGAAATAGCACCACGTAGGATAATGTGGGCTCTGATTCTGGTCTCATTCAGCACCTTTGGCTGCATCATTTCAGCAGTCGTTGCTGTGGACATATTGTGGCAGCATATGAGTTGTCTGAACCCTTTTCTGTTGGCAGCAGTCACTATGATCACTTCAGAAAATACAGTCTCCAGAGGAGCCAGCCACCTTTCAAGAAATCTCTCCTCCTTTTTCTCCAACATGTCTTGGGCACTTAATTTTCATTGATTCAGACTCTAGCCTGCAAATTACACAGACCCTTAAAAAAAATGGTCATAACCCCAAGTGTCATGTATGCACTTCTCAAAGCCATAACCCTGCCAGAGTGCACTTCAGCTGAAGCTCTGCTCTATAGCTTCCTATCTCTCTTTCTCCAGGTTGACCTCCAAGTCCAAGACAGAGACTTGCCTCTTGCCCAGAGACAAGGTTTCAAAGAGGCAGATGGATCCTCCCTTACCCACAGCTAGAAAACTACTGCACCAAAAAAAACCCCAATAACCCAATAGGTGGGGAGGGAGGAATCTGACATTTTTTGTGGATTATAACTTTTCCATGGCAACAGGCTTGAGAAACAGGAGGGCTGGGGAGGGGGGCGAGAAGAGGGAGGGAAAGGAAGGCAGAGCGTGAGGAGGGTGCGAGCAGCATTGGTATATTGCCATGGAAACCCTCCTTGCATCAGCAGCCAACTGCCAAAGTCAGTCAGCATCCCAGAAATGGGTTTAGAGGGGTGCCTGGGAAGGGATGGATGGGTAGATGAATGGATAGGAACCATCACCTGGTCAGCTCAGCATGTATGCATCACTGCAAACCCCAGCTCCACTCCTCTCCTTCCCCACCAGTCCTGACATTCCTGGTGCCCCAGTCTCTGCCAGACAGAGCCAAATTTTGCCTAGCTGAAGAGTGGGAGGAAATATGAATCGTTAAATGAGATAACCAGGGTGAGTGGAAGGAGCGAGGCAGAGAGGGATAATTTTTCTGATAGTCATTGGTTTGCCTTCCACCTTTCTAGATCGATTTGGACCATGCAGATGTATTTGTTTTCACACCCCAGATGGCTGAAGAAAGAGGATGTCACTCCTAGTCACTGAAGTTGAGATGGAAATGTTACTTCCTTGTAAACTTAGCTACAGAGGCAAGAAGAAGGGCTGTGTCTGCCTGAAAGTTGCCAGATCAATGTTTGCAAAGGACCATGTCTCTTTTGACTCTGTTCACCAAATGACCAAATCCATCTGTAAGATACAATAGATGCCACCATATTGTGGCCAAATGAAATATTAGAGGAGATTCTGCAAATGTAAATGAGGCACACTGTGAAAATGGGTTAATACTGCCTTCTGATGCTCTTCTGTAACACTCAGAGAACTGGCAGCTCGTGGCATGAACCAGCAATTCATTTTCCAAGCTGTGTACCATTGGAAGCCTTTTGCTGCCGTAAGAAGCAGTAAACGAAAGATTTTGAAGAAAGAATTTAAAAAGGGCTGGCAACTTCTGTGAACCCTTGCTAGTATTTATAGTCGTACCCCTAGGACGGTAAAGGATGGATGAGTCGTTTCAGGCTGCAGACGGCTGCAGACAGCAGGAAGGAATTGACTCCTACTCCAACCACACAACTGGCTAAACAAATCGTGGAGGAAGATTCCCTTCTCCTGAAGCATCTGTTATCACCCATCTGATTGCACAATGAATCAGTAGTATGAGGACAGGCTGCTGTGAGGCAGGGAGGGGAAGAGAGAGAAAAAGATTGCAAATCATTTATAAAGCAAGGAGATGCCAGATCCCCCTTTGTCACAGGAAATGATATGGACCAAACAGAAAGGGCTTGGTCTGTATACTTTCAGGCTATGTATTTGCACTAATGTGCATAATATAGCACCAGTGATGTAGCTTAACTTTTAATGAAATAGTGGCTTGGGTTTTCCACATACGTTTCAGAGAAGGGAATGCCTTCAGTGTGTTCTGCACTGTGACCATTCATGTCCCTAATTCATCTGCACTGACAATGCTATAGCAGAAGCAAAAATCTTAGCCCTATGCTCCAGAGCTTAACCACAGCTCTGCTTATTTCTGAGATTACACTCCAAGCCAGGCCACCATGCTCCTTTTAAGGTATTCTCACCACTAGTCACATTACCAGTTACATTACTAGTAACACTACTAGTGACATTACTGAGCACAGATGGTGGCAGAACTTTTCCCAATTTTCCTGATGAGGGACGAGTAGCTGACTGACCCCTCTCTCCATAACTTCTCCATAACATCTTAAGTGTCTGATACAAAGCTACCCAAATGCTGCTTTCATGAGCTTGGCATCAGGATGACAATTATCAGTATTGACCCAGGTTCCTACCTAGACTGTTGGTGAGACCTGAAACCAGTCTGCATTTTGGAGGAAGAAGAAGGAAATTATAATAATCACCTGCTCACCTGCTATGCACTTAAGAAGTAAAGTGGTCATGGAAAAGAGGCAGCACAGTATTTCTTTTATCACATAGACTTTGCTTGGGCAGCAAACGCTAAATCAAGTCCAACTCAGTGCTGAGTTCCATATCTATATTGAGAAGATCCTGGTAAACCTGTTTAGTTGAGACTAGCTTCAAACAAGCTCACAAAAGATGTTTCTTATTAGTCTGGGTCCATCACGGGTGTCACTCTGTAGGGCAGTATGAATTATGATATCGGGACAAGGTTGTAGACCCAAATGAGTTCCAATTTGGGTCACAAGTAGCTGTGAGATGCAGCCTGGACTAGCTATCATGCCCATTGGGCAGGTGAAAGCTGTGAGGACTCCTTCTCTGCCTTAATTCTGACCCGCTAGCTAAAAAAGCACTTTGATTCCATGTCCAGCTTACACAGATGAAGTTCCCTTCTCCAGCAAAGCTGTATTTTTAAAGGTGGGGCAGATCCAAAGGACACTGCTCTTCTGAGAAGACAGTTCTCAGCCCAGAGCCCTTCACTCTGCACACAACAACCAACCATGCTCCAATAAAAAGAGCCAGTCCCAGATACTGTATTTCTGATCTCACCCTTGCAATTGCTTTTTCAGATTACTCTGCAACACATGGTACATGAGTTAAAATGACAAAGAAAGATGCCCTGTGGCTCAAAGTCTGGTTCCCAAGACCAATTTCTGAGCACAAAAGGGGCACCCAGCCAGTCCACCCATCTACTGATCCGAGACAGGACCAAATAGGAGGCTGTCTCTGGAAGCTGGACTCCTATGGGTTACTTTATGCTTGGCACTGAATGTTTCTCATCCCTGTACCCCCTGCACCTGCCTTTACAGGAATTGATAGGCCATTTAATTCAGGCTTGTATCACTTACAAGAACTTTGCTGGCCCATCTGTGAAATTGCTCTCTGTCTCTTGAAGGCGTACGCAAGAAATATTCTCTTCCTCCCTCCATTGACTGATCGGGTCTGTCAGCTTGTCAGCTCTCATTGGGCACCATTTGACATCAGTCCACACTGGGGCAGTGAAAATCTGTTTGCAGTCAGCTCTTCCAATAACTCCTGTGGAAAACAGAAGGCTGACCCACTCCAAAATACGCTGCCTCAACTGGCTACAAAACAGCCATGGATGATACCAGTGTTAGAAAACAGTTTGAGCCAGTGTGGCAATGCTACCGGTTTTTTCAGAGTCTGTTAGGCAGGACAGGAAGAAGGCTCAGAGCTGGGACCTCATCACTTCTGGATCGCTTGCATGGAAGTTGCTCCAAGTTCAATAGTTGGTGACTGAAGAAGAGGAAGACTGCATGGCAGAGGTTGTGCAGGGATGCAACTTGGTGGTGTGGGCCCTGGAACAAAGTTCTGAGCACCCCAGCCTCTCAAGTTGCAAATGTCATCTGTCAATCCTAGGCTCAGCCCTTCCGCAGCAATTCTGACAGGAGTAGCTGAGAAGAGACATCAGAGGCTAGCTAGGCCTGCAGTGCCTCCAGAGGGTCAAATGCCGTGGTACATCAAATGGTCAGTCATTCAAAATAGTGTTTCTTGACCCTGCATTCTTAATGTCTAAAAAAATTACACTGCTTGGTTTCCCTGAAAAGCCCTCTCAGCGGCTTTACAGAACGACAAAACCACGGCTATTGTGGCTATCACAATGTCTTGGAAGAAAAATATTACATTAATAGGAACACTGAAGTTGTCATCATGACCCTTTCCTCTCTAATTCATTTTATTCTGACATGGGAAAAAGCACATGTAGGTTTCTTGGAAGGAGCTGAGATGCTACAATATAAAGCTCAGAGACTAAGAAGACTGAGTGCAGCCTGCAGAGATTCTCAGAGAACCATTTTGACAGAGAAAGAAGGAATTACTATGCTGAAACATCAAGTATGGGTTCAGCTGCAAGCCTACATTCGGCAAACACCCCAAAAATGTGAAGACTTCGGCCCCATTTGGCATTGCAGCCCTTGATTAGAAAAACACTTCCACAGATGAGCTCTCCAAATTTATACTCTCCTGTAAAGTAAAAACTGTTTAGGTCATGAAAGAAAAAACACTTGACTGGATTTCTGTGCCTAGACAACAAGATGTCAGATACTGTCCAGTCCTACTATGCCACGCACTGAGACAAGAAAACACAACTCAGGACAAAAATACCAGTACAGCAAACCAGATTTTCATGATAGAAGGGACAGATGAACCGATACAGCTCTCCACTCAAAGGAAGGCCAGTCCAGGTGACTTTTCATATCCATTTCCCAAGAAAATAACCAAATAATAGACTATGATTATTAACTTATTTGTCACCTACTGTTTCATGTCACAGTCACCCATTCTCACACACTTGCCCCACATTCAAACAAGCGTAAACAGGTCTTTCCAGCTACTCTGACAAATAGGCTAATAAAAAACAAGACAAACAAGACCACTGAATCAACCTGCAGTCAGGTATGGTGGGTAAGGAGTAGGAAGGAGGCTGGGCCAAGAAAATTAAGAGTGATTGTCCAAAAAATGTGACAATAGAAAGGGGTGGATGGAGAGGTGGAGTCTTGGAGTAAGGGAAACCTCTGGATTTGTTTAGAAGTACTGAGAAGCATTATGAACCCCACAAGCAAGCTTTAGCTTTTCTGAATTTCCTAGCCCAGAACTTCAGAGACAACACATATTGTCAGTAGAACTAAGTAACTGTGTTTTAGATACGGAAGGAACCTCTTTACTTTCGAGTTTCCTTTCACAAAGCCTCGTCAGGAGTTAGCTGCCTGTTGGGATCCCTGACAACATATCTGCTCTCCCATCACTTCAGTCAGGATCTACACTAGGTGTAGGCAGAGAGATCCATGGCAGAAATGGCTCAGATGCACAGCTATACAAGTGAAAAAAAAGTTGATGATGACATTGGGAGAGGCAGATGCAGTTACCATCCTTGCACCAGACCACAGAGTAGTAAACCAAGATGGATGAAAGTCCCAATGTGAGCAGCCAGGTTGAGCCACTTAAACTGTTCTCCACCTCAAAGCTATGTCAAGTCCATCAGTTTCATCATTATCTATGACAACAGCAACAGAGGGTTCCCATTCTGGAACAGAGCTATGAAAACATCTCCAACTCCCTCCCACCACTGCCCAAATGGACTTCTTCCTGTCTCCACAGAATCGATGCATGAGCCTTTATTGCTCCTATCAAGCCCTTTATAATACATGGGACTAGTCCTATTCAGCTGGCTACTCCATTCTGGTATCTTTTCAAGCTATTTGCTATAACATTGCCTTAAAGCAGCTATTTCCATACTCTAATTAGACACTGTATTTTTCCATTTTCTCCTTTTAGCCCTTTACCTGTAACTTATTTTATGTTTACTCAGTCTTAACCCTAGGAAATAATTCTTTTAATATTGAAGAAGGTATGGGAGGGTTAAGCAAGAAAGTCTCAGGAAATTAGTACTGAGATGGAAAAAATACAAGCAACCTTGCTCAAAGATAAAGGTGGAGGCAGCTGAATCTGTGGGAAATAAGTGAGGAAGAAATAATACTTTGAGAGCACACAGAAAGAGGCATCATCACAGGGAGTGAGGGGGAAATAGATGGAATGATGGACCTCTTGGTCAGTGCCACTTGATAAGGAGGCATTTTCCAGTTTCACTCATGGCAGTCCTGGGCTAGGCTTGACAGAGACATATTATTGACAAATCCCTTTAATCACAGGGCCCTCTTATCCATTAATTTTTCTGAGGTTCTTCTAGAGCCATCATTACAGCAGCTGACGGAATTTACTACAAACCACAAACCTGAACATTTGTTTTTTACTCCAACCTCCAACAGGGAGGGTCTGGTTGAAGCAGTGAAGGCTGAGGGCAGCCTTGGTTGGAGTGACCATGAGATGGTGGAGTTCA
>VZRI01013448.1:4712-15575 GCA_013397515.1 Upupa epops
GTGAAGGATGATTCAACCACTTTCAGTGAAGATCAGGTTCAAGACCATCTGAAGAACACAAATGTACGCAAGTCCATGGAATCTGATGAAATCCAACCACGGGTCCTGAGAGAACGGGTGAATGAAGTTGCCAAGCCACTAGTCATCATATTTGAAAGATCATGGCAAGTGAAGTTTATGCTGACTGCAAAAAGGGAAACATCACCCCCCTATTTAGAAGGGAAAAAAAGAAGACCCTGTAAACTCTACGCCAGTCAGCCTGACCTATGTGCCTGGAATATCATGGAGCAGATCCTCCTAAAGGCCATACTGAGGGCTCTGGAAAATGAAGATGTAATTGGTAACCAACAGGACTTCACTAGAGGCTAATCCTGCCTCACTCATTTGATGGCCTTTTATGATGGTGTTACAGCACAAGGGAAGGCTTTACAGGACAAGGGAAGAGCAACCGATGTCATCTACCTGGACTGGTTTAAAGCGTCTGACCCTGTCCTGCACGACATCCTGGTCACCAAACTGGAAAATCATGAACTTGATGAAGGGATCACCTGCTGGATAATGAATTGGCTGGATGGTCGCACTCAGAAGTGGTCAACAGCTCAAAGTCCAAATCGAGAGCAGTGGTAAGTGGCAGCCCTCAAGGGTCAGTACTGGCACCAGTGCTATTTAAGGTCTCTGTCAGTGATATGAACAGTGGCATCGAGTGCCCCCTCAGCAAGTTTGAAAATGACACCAAGGTGTGTGGTAGACACACGAGAGGGAAGGAAGTTCTTCACAATGAGGGTAGTGAGACACTGGAATAGGTTGCCCAGGGAGGTTGTGGCTGCCCCCTCCCGGGAAGTGTTCAAGGCCAATTGGACGGGACCTTGAGCAACCTGGTCTTGGGTGGTGTGTGGTGTAGTAGGCGTTTGTCAGGGATACGGGATGTGATGCGACAGGACCTTCCCTGCTCAGAATGATGCTTAGCTAAGGGGCGTAGATGAAGTAAAGTAGGTATATAAGTGCACGCCACGCGGTAATAAACTCCATTTTACTGCTCATCGTATTGGTGTACACATGCAGTGATTGGTCCTGGTCAGTAATTAACCAGTTATGATGTAGCACATTAGAACATGTTGCACCCAGATGACAACAGGTGTGTACCTGCTGATGGCAGGGGGGTTGGAACTAGATGATCTTTAAGGTCTCTTCCAACCTGAACCATTCTATGAATCTATAAGCAAGAAGTCATCAGAAAATGATCAGCCAAGTTAACAGAAAGAGAAAGATTCATTGAATTTTGTCCAAAGCCAGGCTCTGCCTGAGGGACAGGAGGCTCCCAGGGCAGGATCTGTATTGACACAAAAGATGGACTGCAGTGTTCTTAATAGCTCTTCCTGGAAAAGTGAGGGACACAATAGCTGGACCCTGGTAAGGTAATAAAAAGCTGTTACCCATCAAGATCTTTGAGCTTACTGCTGCCCCCAACAGAACTCTTTGTTTACAGCCTATACACAAGTGTAACACCTAATACAATATAAAACCTCAGTCTTTTGGGGACTGGAGAAGTAAGAGAAGCAGCAGGCAGTGGGGGAAAAGGCCAAACGAAAAGGGCATCAACTGGTTTTCTCCGTCCACTCGGACGCTTGATGGAGGGGATTGAAATAAAGAGTTTAGACAATACAGTAGATGAAGTAAGCCTCAGTATGAGTTAATTAGTAGTTATGGTAAAGGGATGTTATGATTGTGTGGAAATTAGTCAATTTTTAGTAACAAACCCTTGCCTGCCTCACCTTCTCAGTTGTCACTGATTAATAGATATGAGGCCTTACTGGAAGACAGCTGGTCTAACAAGGGATATTTCTATTCATAATAAACAGTTGTTAAAGAATATCATATAGTATATAAACCCAGCTATCTGTAGAATAAACGGCTTCCAATTCACTCCAATCAGTCAAGCCCACCTCGCTCCTACACTGGACCATCTCAAGAAGGTTCTGGAAGCTTTCAAGGAGGTTCTAAACCACCTCAAGCAGAGCTGGATGTTCTTAAGGGGATTTTGATGGCCCTCAAGGAGGTTCAGGATCTTCTAAGAGGGGTTTGGTGGTGCTTAAGGGGGTTCTGCTGGGCCTCAAGTGGGGTGTGGTGGCCCTGAAGGTGGGATTCTGGTAACCCTCAAGAGGTTCTGGCCCCTCAGCTGAGTGCTACATGCCCTGCACGTATCATGTCAAAAGCTGTCACTGTTAGCTGCCACCATAAACCGTCACTGACACCATAAGCTGCCGCTGCTACTGAAAGCACAAAGGAACATAGAGATGGTGGATGATTGAAAAAGGGACTTTTCCATGACATGCAGAGCAGGGAGGGAGCCTCTGAGTGTCCCAGAGGTACTGTTCCTCAGGGTCTCCTGCCTGGAGCCAAAGACCACTTTTATACATACCTCTCATCTTACTCAGAACGTGTGTAATGGCATTGTGACACAGTGTGTTTATTTTTTAACTATTAGGATGTTTTCCTTTCTTTTTCTTGGTTATGGGTTCTATAAATTCTTACTTTTCAGCAAAGTTGCTTTTAATTTCTTCTCAAGAGATGGTTGTGTTTAGATTCCCCCACCAACCCAGACAAACACAATCAAGGCTAGTGGTCACCTTGTCAATCTGCTTCAGCAAGCTGTTGAAGGAATTGTGATCTTGCCCTGCCCATGGATCACATTAGCACTGGCATGTTCCCGTGCCAGAATTAACTCTCCTAGTAGAAACATTAATTTGTAGAATTAAACTCCCCTGCTAGCCAAGCACTTTGTGTTTATCCATGTGTATTAACCACCTAAACACAAGCAATAGCTTTGGCATTTTTGACAACATAGAAGCCGTAAGAGAAGGCTGGAAGGCTGAGTATGCTGCCAGGACCAAGAGGTTTTTCGATAAGCTCTGGCAGTCTTTTGTCATTCACCATCCGCAGCACATGGCCATTCAGCTCAACAGACCTGGAGAGAGACAGAGAAATCATTTGGGCCCTGCTTGCCATCCATCACAAACAGCTCTTGACCTGAGTGTGAATAAACCCAGCCCAAAGCCAAATTAAAGTTCCTTTGAGGGTTTATGGGACTACACACATGGACTATCTGCTGCACTCCCCCTATAAGGACTCCTTTAGACATGTAGCACAAGCAAGTTGAGAAGTCCATGTTTCTTATTCTTCCAGTGATGTTAATAATGGGGGTTTTGAAAAGTACAAATTCAAACTAACTTTTCACCTGCAAATATTAAGGTATCTTCTATGCCCACAGAGCAGAGCCTTCCAGACCCTTACCCAAATGACAAAAGAAACCATACAAAGGCTGACTACACTGTTGTACAAGTCAGGAGCCAGCGCTTATAAAAGCAGCATCTCTGTGCTTAGGCAAAAGAAAAAGGACTTGAACAGTTGGTCTAGAGCCCTGAAGCTTGCTAGGAAACAGCTTCCCAATTAACACCAACCAGGTACAAGGCTGTTACCTTTAGCAAGCTTTCAGCAAGGTTGGAAGGAAAAATCTGATTTAACTGAAAGTCAGACCTCACTGGAAAAACCAAACCCAGGTGACTGTATGATAACCTCTTCCTCCACCCCTAACTTGCAGAGGTTTTAGAGGCCATCTAACTACTTGCAATCCTTTCATAGAATCATAAAATGGCTTAGGTTGGAAGGAACCTCAGAGACCATCTTGTTCTAACCTCCTACCATAGGCAGGGACACTCTCACCAAACCAGGTTACCCAGAGCACAGTCCAACCTATCCTTGAACACTTCCAGGGAAGGAGCATCTACAACTTATCTAAGCAACCTGTTCCAGTGCCTCAGCCCCCTCATAGCGAGGACTTTCTTCCTAAGATCCAATCTAAATCTATCCTCTTTTATTCCGAAACCATTAAACGTGAGATGTCTGAAAATATTACTAGAGTAACACTACAGGAACAGGAGGAATTTGACACTTACCTAGAAAGAATGTTCTCTTTGCCATGAGGCAGTAAGAGGTATTGATCCACATGGTTGCTCGATAAGTAATTTGGAAGCTGAATAAGTTGGGTAATATTGTAGAGGTTTAAGACAAACAGTGTCACATCCCCTTCTCTGTAGTTTGGGCTGCAAGGCAAGAGAAAAATATGGTTGCAGATCATAAGAGAAAGGTTTCACAGCAGTCTTCATGCTGTCCTAGATTGTTTTTGTTGGCCTGGGGGTGGCCCTGGGCAGTTTCTGGGCAGTTCTGAAGGCTTACTGGAGGGCATTTGTGCAGTGGAGGTAGACTCGGAGCTTCCTCTCATTGGCTCCTGACAGACTGACATGCAGTACCTTGGTACCCACCAGTTTCTTGTAGAGTAGTGAGAGCCAGTAGTCCTGGGAGGCATAAAACACACAATGTGAACATTTGTATGTATGCCAGACACTCCACATGGTGACTAATGTAACACTAATTTTGCTAGTAGATTCAGGGATTTTTTCCCTGTAATTTTTTGCTCTCAAAAGGTTTCCACCAGATTTCAATTCCCACACAGCTAGAGAAATACTTGCCCTCCAGCAGCAGAGCATCTGGTGTACAGTGCACCTTACAACCACTTTCCCTTTCATATGCAAAACTCAGAGCTTGTTTTATGGGGGAAGAGACCTGCTGGCATTTTGGAAATGCCCTTCCTCAGGTATAGAGCACCCCAGGGCTAAATCTTCTGAGAGGATGAGTTGCCTTTCCTGTAGGAGAGCCTATGTCCAGGCCACAGATGCAGTGCTGGGAAGAAGTAACCAACAACCTTTATGAGTCTCACTAGCACTGTATTTTTCAACAGGACTAATTGCTGAACACTAGTCAACTGTAAATCTTCTGATACCCACGATGTCTGAGAGCATACATAAACTAGAAATGCTTGAATCTTTACTTCATGCTGCTTTGGGTTCCACTTGGGATATAATACCTTATTGCTTCTGTTTAAAAGCCGCTTCTCACTCATCTGAGGAGTACTCAAACCAAAACAATCTATCCATAACAACACTGGAGGTCTGCATACAGAGCATTATGTCCTAGAAACCAGTCTCTGCAGTTGCATTAAACACCTTGCGTAAATACATCTATAATACACGAATCCACAAACATGAGCCAGCTTCAGCTGAAAGGATTGCTTTGACTGTCCTACAGAGTTGTCATTCTTTTGTGTTGTTAAAATAGCTGTTAAAATAGTTTTGCCTGTGCTTGCACACATGGAGCATTCAGACGGGATCAGCAAGGTTGCACAGGTACCGGCAAAGGCTCAAAGTTGGCATCCACCAGGTGATAGGACCCTGCCCCATAGAAAACCTGTCTCATCACCACGTCGATCCCCTGTCTGGCTGAAAGCCCAAGTTTGTCCAGCCACCTGCCAAAAAATGAGGCAAACAACATACTGATGAAATTGCTGAACTTAACTGTCCACTGTTGCCCTACTAGCATAGAAAGTGGGAAAGCAAGAGTTACAGAATCAGAGAATCATTAAGGTTGGAAAAGACCTCTAAGATCACCAAGTCCAAGTGTCAGCCCACCCTGCCCACTAAACCCTGCTCCCTAATGGCACATCTGCTTGTTTTCTGAACACCTCCAGGGATGGTGACCCACCACTTCCCAGGGCAGTCTGTTCCAATTAGAGCATGATACTGACTTCCTTAGAATCATACAACTAAGATCAAGTCCTGCACTGATTACATCCATACAGTAATTTCAGGCTACTTCTGGAGGTTTGGGTTGGTGGAAACGGTTACTCCACTTCCCTGTTTTGCAAATGTTGGAAACTAGGAGTGACAGCAGAGGCTCCTTATCCAGCCAAAGGCCTGAAGGCTCTGAGAAACCATCACACTAACAACAAGGTTGCCTGCCACTACGAGGCTTTGACTTGCTGATCAACCAGCCAATGGTCATCATGGCACACAGGAGAAAAAAATACAATACTGCTACTATGTTTTTGGTTCATTTTCAAAGTGTGTACTGCACATTCCCCTAGAGTTTTATCTCCCTGAATCTAACCTGATCAAAGTGCTAAGAAAAGCCTGATTTCTTTTATTGTAGCTAGTTGCTAAACTGGAGCAGTTGGGAAAAAAAAACAGTTTCATGTCTGAATTTCCCTTTCTTTAGTTACTTTGTAGTGGTCAAAGTATGACACTAGACAAAGATACCCATCTTATTAACAACTTTCCATCCTCACAGAACGATGGAGTTAGCACTGTAGGTCCAAGGGCAGAAACACATTTCCTTACACTTCTCATTCCCCCATCTATCACCCCTATTTTACATAGCAATCTGCTACTACCTGGGGCTAACATTGAACCTCAGGCATGGCAGAAGCACATACAATGTGATGGGATGCTCTTCCTGGTAAAGCTATGGGGCATCTATACAACCCACTGCAGATGGTGAGGTGTGTCGTGTCACCATGCCTGTGATGTAATACTCACATAAAGTGAGCAATGTATGTATTGGACAGCCTGGGAGCTCCCCCTCCATAGGCAGAGCTTGTCTCTCCCAGCCAGACCTTCTTGTCAGGCACTATCACACTGGTGATCTGATCAGAGCAGTGCAGGGAGGAAGAGAGGACATGGGTTTGTTTACTGAGGTCATGAGCAGTCACTGTTTTGTGCTTTAGCCAAATGCCTACACACAATATTAAGGGGTAACATCAAGTGCCAGCCAAGGCAGGATGTCATGGCAAGTTTTATTAGAAGGACCAGAAGCAGATATACATCTCCCCCTCCAAAAAAATCACATGTATGCAAATAGAGCAAGTCAAACATCACTGAAAAGCAGGGCTCTGTAAGCCTCCTGATGCTGAGTAGTGGTGCTCTGCTATCGAGACCTCAAAATTCAAAGAAACAGGGATGGGGGCAGAGATATGATCATAAATTGCATGCCTGAGTACTGACTACATTGATAAATAAGCATGTTGCAACTATAAGGTGCATCCGTCACCATGCTCGCAGCATGGCAAACTACTGGACCTCATTTATTAGTAGTATTGTGACTTGTTTTGTTGTTTACAATGAAAGCAGCACCCAAGCTTCAAGTATATCTGTTTATTGCTACTGAGCCATGGTACTTTATTCCACATTCTCTGCTAACCCCCTGGGAACTGAACAAGACAAGAACTAAACGGGTACCTCCAGGACTTCGCGCACAGCGGTAGCAAAGGTATCCAGTACTTCAGGGCTCAAGAAATCCTTCCTTGTTGCAGTTCGCCCATTCACATAGTAACTGGAAATGGAAACAACACCCCACAGCAAAATAGAAGGGAAAATACCACTAGTGCTACAAAACATCACCAAAAGAACTCAGTTGCTGGAGACATTTACACGCAGCACTTTTTCTGCCCAGTTCTTTTTTTTGTTTTGTTTTCTACTTCTGTCGGTTGCATTAGAGTTGCTTGCATATGTTGTCAGATATAATAACTTGATCCAGCAGACGAAGGACATTACAGAATTTTTGGTCAATAGGAGCATCAGGGATTTTTTTGCATCTACTCATTTAAACCAAGTAAAGCATCACTAAACATGAGCCAGCTCTGGTAAATCTTCTCTTGCTGAGGAGTCTTGGTGCTCCTATGTGATTACTTGCTTTACTGTATAACATATCAAAAATATCACATTGCAACTTATTTTCCTGTTGGGCGCATTTTGGCCATCTGGAGAGGAACAGGGTAGAGGCATCCCTATGGGATGAAGGCTGCCATCCACCAAGATCAGAAAAGCTTTTAAGTCTGGTTCATCCAAATAAAGAAAGGGAAATTTTGCATGACAGCTACATTTTGCATTTCATCATGCTATCACTTGGTTCTACCAGACAGAGCCCAAATCTTTCAGCCACAATAGGAAGCTAAAACCTGATAAACCTAAATTAGTAAAGAAAGTAATATATGCCCATTTAAAGCAAAGGCAGCCACTAGGCAAGAACTGACCAGGAAATGGAGAGGACATGTTTTTTGACGTGATACCATGTCAAAACACAGATAAGTCATATATGGCTACATACAGATAACATGGGCATGCGCATCATTTCCCTTTTACCTGACTGTGCATTTGAGCCCAGAAAGAAAACCACCTATTCGTAAAAATCACTTTCAGACATGCAGAGTTCATGACAGGTGCCCTGTGGCAAACTTACCCCACTACCCACCTGAGCAGTTTAAAAATGTATCTCTAAGCCATGGCACAAGAGCAACGGGCTGGGCTGGTGCCACTGCTGTTTGCTCTGTTGGTGGGACATGAGGTTGAGTTATACTCATAGCCCAAACAGACCTGAGGAGCAAATGTAGAGGAGCAGAAGTTGCTAGCACTGCTCTGTGGATAAGGGTCAGCCAGAGCTGCTGAGCTTTTAGTTTATATCAAACATATGAAAAGGCAGCACCAGCATGAAATGCATCTTCTAATAAGACTTCTGCTGCGTTTATGAGTTGGGTTCATCCGCCAGCGAAGTCATCAGTGACTCCCTGAATTTGCTTTGAAGGGAGCCAAACTTTCACTCAAATGAATTCAGTCTTTTGAATGCTGAGGAGACCATCAATGCCAGAAGTACTGGCTGTTTCAATCCCACCCACACACTGCTTCTTTAAAAACCTGATGTTAAAACCCCACTCTTACGCAAGTTCAGCACAAGCATCTCTGCTGAGTAAGTCTGAGCTACCTTCTTCTCCTTTTATACATCTCCTTCTTCTGACAGGAAAGGGCCATTTTATTTGCAAAGGCTGGCACACTGCAGCTTTGAGACAACTAAGACTGCTGCTCAGACCTCACCGGCTGTTGATATGTGTTAAAGCATGGCAGATGGAAACAGGTTAAACTTGCTGCAGGAACTCATTGTGCTGTGTTTTTTCCTTCCAAGGAAAAAACACTGCCATGCCATTGTTTTTTATCCACATCTCTCTTTTCTTGTCCTCAGTGCCCATATTTAGTGAGTAAAAACACTTTCCTCTGCATTTGGTTCTCTGCACCAAGTAGCCTTTTTGGAGGCCTTCTGCATTTCTGTAAAATACTCCCCCCATTTCTCTTTTGTTGTGAGCAGGGGACCATGCAGAGAGGTACATCAGGAACTGTATAAAGAAGTACGCCACATTCTCCTTCCTTGTGATTATAAAATCGACATTTTGTAAAGAAAATGGGCAATAAATAGAGCAACAATGGTATACCAGAGGTACTTACTGGTGCCACGTGACAGCGTCGATCACCTTCCCTCCTGATTTCAGGAAGCTGCAAGCAGAAAGGATGCAGTCAAGAGTCATGTACTAGTGGCAGGATGGTTTGTGAACCCGCCACACACAGCCTTCCCCCTTCCCCCCAGCTGGTGGTGGTGAAGGTGAACTCCTTTAGCACATGCTTGCAATGGCATTTAAACAGGGTTTGGGCAATCCACCTGCCCCAGAGAGTTGCTGGGAGGATGATTGTGTGACACAGCAATTTCTAGAGTGAAAAGACCTTTGCAAGACAGCACTAGAGCCAGTGTTCACTTGAAAGGTGTAATGACCACTGAAGATCTACTAGTGTCTTAGTTTCAGCTGGCTGACTAAGCCTTGAGCTTGAACATGCAGGTAAGATTTCAGTAATCCCCAGTTATAGAAGAAAACCGTTTCACACTTCTAACTTAAGGAAAAATGCTGACAGTTACTTCTCAAACAGACTATATATATCCTTACTATTGCCTCAGAGCAGAAAACCCCTATAACTCTGTCCCCATGCTTCTTCACATCCCCAGTGTTTGCAGGTAAGTTTCTGCTATCTACATCTGCCCATCCATCCCAGGTGTGTTGCCAGGACCTCAAAACCTCTACCTTCTTAGCAGTCTCAGTGTGTGCTTTCGGGGCTGGCCAACATCAGGACCATAGAGCTTCGTGTGTTGGTAGAGGGTATAGTTACTCAGAAGCTGCCGTAAGTGAATAAAGTCTTGCCCCAGCTGGAAGCCATCAATGTAGATGCCAGATTTCATTTTCAAGCTGTTGGGTTCTGAGGAAGACAGATGAGTGTCAGCACATTGCTCTAGTTCTGGGGACAAAACAGGGCAGACCTCGCTCCACTGGGGTGATATAGCTGAGAGATGTGAAGGCAATGAGCACAAAACTGAATGCAGGGATAACAGAGCATGTTGCTCGCCAGCACTGTGTCCCAGCCAGTTCCCACTTCATGAGACATTATTCATTACTCACAGCCTTAACAGAAGCAGCAGAATCATTTCAATTTGCCCATCCCTTGGATCTCTGTGAAACCCTTCTTCATAAATTATGTTTCCTCGTAAAACATCACTTTGACTCCCTGGGCAGCCATCCAAACCATACAGAATCACCAGCCCATACCCCTCAGTGGTGTCTTTGCAGTTGAGAATTGACCTGGCCCACAAGCACGCTTCACACCTACCGTTCCCAAGCTCCCACGAGATGTTGTACTGCTGCAAGGCACAGTAGTCCAGCAGCACCTGGGTGTTAGAGCTGTCCCACTGCAATCCATCCTTGCGCAGCAAGACATTGAGCCCAAAGATCAAGTGAAACCCTGAGCAGTTTGCAAAACTGTAGAGAATATCCAGTGTATTTCCTGCGCAGAGAAGAAAGGGAGGTGGAATATCTCAACATTAGGGTGTGACAGCTGAATCCTGGACAAATCTTCAAATCACTACAGATCGGAAGGGACCTCAAAAAATCATCTAGTCCAATCCCCATACCATAGCAGTAAACCTAGAACAAGTAGCATATGAAAATGTCCAGGTGGGTCTTGAGCATCTTAAGAGAAGGAGACTCCACAAGACTCCTGGGCAGCCTGTTCCAATGCTCCGTTACCCTCACTGTGAAGAAGTTTCTTCTGATATTCACATGGAACCACCTATGTTTTAGCTAGCATCCATTGCCCTTTTCCTATC
>VZRI01013449.1:11704-25289 GCA_013397515.1 Upupa epops
AAACCGGGGATGGTGTAGAGCCAGAGAGGAAGTGAACCCACAGCAGCAGCACCCAGCAGCACCTCAGTGCTTCCTTCCCACCCTGCTGACACCAGGGTCCTTTGTTCTCTCTCTCCCAGTCCCTCCTCAGCATCCCGGGCTCCCCCTTCCTCTCCCGCCACAACAGCAAGAGCAGCATCTTCAGCTACAAGGGCCGCTTCCGTGACCCCGGCTCAGAGAACGAGTTCGCCGACGACGAGCACAGCACGGTGGAAGAGAGCGAAGGCAGGAGAGACTCCCTCTTCATCCCCATCCGCGGCCGCGACCGCCGCAGCAGCTACAGCGGCTACAGCGGCTACAGCCAGGGCAGCCGCTCCTCGCGCATCTTCCCCAACCTGCGGCGCAACGTCAAGCGCAACAGCACGGTGGACTGCAACGGCGTGGTGTCCCTCATCGGCGGCCCCCCGTCCAGCATGCCCGGCGGACGTCTTCTGCCTGAGGTGAAAAGAGCTTGGGCAGCCCCCGACAGCAGCGTAAGGAGGGCAGGGAGGAGGAAGCACAGGGCATGGGCAGCGCTCTGCTCCGCTCTTCCTCCTCTCCTCTATTCCACTCTCTAAGCTGAGTAGCTGTCCCAGTTGGACTGGACTGGGTAACACCCGGCCCCCCAACCCTTTCCATGCTTGAACCTCCTGTTCCTTCTCCAACTCCAAATTCCATGGAAATAAAAGGGTTGGGAAGGGAGATCTTGGTGAAAGGAGGGGTAGGAGGATCCTTGGAGGAAGACGGGGCAGATCGTAAGGAGGGGGTTAAAGGCTGGGAGGGAAAACCCTAACCCTAACCTTAACCCTAACCCCTAACCTTAACCCTAACCCCTAAACTTAACCTTAACCCTCACCTTAACCCTAAATTTATCCCTAATCCTAACCCCTAACCTTAACCCTAACCCTAATCCAAACCTTAACCCTAATCCTAACCCTTACCCTAACACTAACACCTAAACTTAATCTTAACCCTCACCTTAACCCTAAACTTAACCCTAATCCTAACCCCTAACCCTTAGCCCTAACACTACCACCTAAACTTAATCCTAACCTTACCTCTAACCCTAACCTTAAGCTTAACCCTGATTTAAGCCTATACCTAACACTAAACTTAACTCTAGTCTGAATCCTAACCCTAACGCTATCCTTAACTCTGACCTTAACCCTAACCTTAACCTTAACTGTAACCCTAACCTTAACCCTAACCTACAACCCTGCCCTTAACCCTTAACCCTAACCTTAACCTTAACTGTAATCCTAACCTTATCCTTAACCCTGACCTTAACCCTAACTCCTAACCCTAACCTTAACCCTGACCCTGACCCTGACCCTAACCCTGACCCTGACCCTGACCCTAAGCATTTGGGGATTGCCGGGCTCAGCGATGCCGGTCAATGGGTGTCTGTGGGGTCGGTGGTGACTGGGGTTTGTGCGGCGCGAGTTGACACTTCCCTGGAATTGGGGGAATCATTGGGCAGATTCGTTCTGTCTCCCTCAAAATCTGAAATCTGGGATCGATTGGGCAGATTTGTTCTGATTTATTCGACATTTAAATCTGAAATTTGGGGAATTTTGGGGCAGATTTCTTCTATCTCCTTCAGAATTTGAAATTTGAAATTTGGGATCGATTGGGCAGATTTATTCTGATTTATTCGACATTTAAATCTGAAATTTGGGGAATGATTTGACAGATTTCTTCTATATCCTTCAAAATTTGAAATTTGGGATTGACTGGGCAGATTTATTTTCTAAGATTCAACTTTTTAAATCTGAAATTTGGGGAATGATTTGATGAATTTATTCTGCAGGATTCGACATTTGAAATCTGAAATTTGGGGAATTTTGGGGCAGATTTCTTCTATCTCCTTCCAAATTTTAAATCTGAAATCTGGGATCGATTGGGCAGATTTATTCTGATTTATTCGACATTTAAATTTGAAATTTGGGGAATTATGGGGCAAATTTCCTCTATCTCCTTCAACATTTTAACTCTGAAATTTGGGATTGATTTGGTAAATTTATTTTATAGGATTCGACATTTTTAATCTGAAATTTGAGGAATGATTTGACAGATTTCTTCTCTCTGGAGTCTCTGGGTCTCTTTGGAGTCTCCAAGGCTCCCTGGGGTCTTCGAGCTCTCTGGAGCTCTCTGGGGTCTCTGTGGCTCTCTAGGGCTCTCTGGAGCTCTNTATTTTCTAAGATTCAACTTTTTAAATCTGAAATTTGGGGAATGATTTGATGAATTTATTCTGCAGGATTCGACATTTGAAATCTGAAATTTGGGGAATTTTGGGGCAGATTTCTTCTATCTCCTTCCAAATTTTAAATTCAAATTATTTGGGATTGATTTGACAGATTTATCCCATATGGGATAAATATGGGGTCTCCAGGGCTCTCTGGGGTCTCTAGGGCTCTCTGAGGTCTCTGAGACTCTGGAGTCTCTAGGGCTCTCTGGGCTCTCTGGAGCTCTTTGGGCTCTCGAGCTGTCTGGGGTCTCCAGAGCTNGCAGGGAACCACGGAAATCGAAATCCGGAAGAAAGCCGGAGGAGGGTCTCTGCTGGTCTCCATGGATCAGGTGAACGTGTCCTACGGCAGGAAGGATCGAACCAACAGCGTGATGACGGGCTTGACCAACACCCTCGTGGAGGGTAGGTGCTGCTGGCGTGCTCTGGGTGCCCTCGGGGCTCACAGCCTGTAGGGGTCAGTTGCCCACTCACAGTTTGTGAGATGAAGACAAAGGGAGGCTCCATCCTGCCAGGAGCTGGGAAGGTGCTGGAAGGTCCCCCCAGAGCCTTCTCCTCTCCAGGCTGCCCCAGCAGCTCAAGAAGCAGAAGGATGAACTAACTGTTGGGTTGGGGTTGGGTTCAGACAGGAGGGTGCAGAGCCCTGCTGAGCAGCTGGCAAGGGCACTCAGGCTCCTGCAGGGCAGCCAGGGGTGCCCACATCACACCGAGGTGACCCAGCGATGCTGCTGGCTAGTGTTACGGGGCATACAGTAGCCCAGTCTTCCCCAGCCAGAGGTTGGGAAGGTGCTGGAAGATCCTCCTCATCCCTGCTGTCTCCTGCGAGAGAGCAGTGTGAGGATGAAATGGACTTAGAGCTGCTGCTGCCCTCCTTTGCCTCCAGCCTCTGCGACTGCAGGGAACCTCTCTTTTCACTTGAGGCACCTCAGCACCGAGCAACCAGAGTGCCAGTGGGAAGGGGTGCTCCTCGTTCCACCCGAGGAGCTGAAGGGAGGCAGAGAAGAGGGGGTTGTGATTGATTATTGATGAACGCAGTGGTAGCAACGCTGGCGTCGACGGGCAGAGCATCGCGGTCCGGGTTGCGGGACTGGATGTGGCTCCTCCTAACGAGGTTGTTGCTGCTGAGCACCCTCGGCAGCCTCACGTCAGTGCCTTCCTCTTGGAGACTCCGTGTTCAGCCCAGAATTGGCTGAGTTATTTAAAAGCTGGCACCAGAAAGCACTGGAGAGGCTGTTGACTGCGCCTGAAACAGGCGGGTCCTGGAGGGAGCGACTGGCACCGAAGCACTAGATCCACGAGGGGTTAGAGCTGCCCTGATCTGCTCTGTCTCCAGGGTCAGAGCTGCCCTGCTCTGCTCCACTTCATCCCCAGGGTTAGAGCTGCCCTGCTCTATTCCATCCCTGGGGTTGGAACTGCCCTGCTCTCTCCATCCCTGGGGTTAGAACTGCCCTGCTCTGTTCCATCCCTGGGGTTGGAACTGGACTGCCCTGCTCTCTCCATCCCTGGGGTCGGAACTGCCCTGCTCCATCCCCTCGAGTGGATGGGTCAGGAGGAAGAAGACAGCAAAACTCAACACAGAGCCTCGATCAGTGACTCTGCTCAGTGACTCTGTCTCAGTGACTCCTTCCCTACCCCTCTCCAAGTGCCCTCCAGTCCTTTCCAGCACTGAGACAAAACCCATCCTTCCCCCAAGAGCTGGAGACCCCAGAGGGGTTCAGCGGGGAGAGATGGGGCATCGTTCATCCCGCTGAGCAGCTGCAGAAGACTGAGCTCTGCTGTCTCTGTCTTTTCTAACCTCAGAGCTGGAAGAGTCCCAGAGGAAGTGTCCTCCTTGCTGGTACAAATTCGCCAACACCTTCTTGATCTGGGAGTGCCACCCCTACTGGATCAAGCTGAAGGAGATCGTGAACTTGATCGTCATGGATCCTTTCGTGGACCTGGCCATCACCATCTGCATCGTGCTGAACACTTTGTTCATGGCCATGGAGCATCACCCCATGACCCCCGAGTTCGAGCACGTCCTGTCCGTAGGGAATCTGGTGAGTCCTTCGTGGTGCCTGTTCAGAGAGTCGTGGGGGCATTGTGGTTGGGAAGAGAGCTCCCAGCTCAGCCAGTCCAACCAGTACCCCATCTCCCTGTCTCTCCTCTCCTGAGGGATCCTAGGACTTGAGATGAGGGCTTCATCACTCCCCTCCTCCTCCTGACCCTACTATTGCTGATCCAGGCCAGGATACTGTTGGCCTCCTGGGGCCCCCTGGGCACTCTGCTGGCTCCCATGAAGCCGCCTGGCTACCAGCACCCCCAGGTCCTGGGCAGCTCTCGAGCCCCTCACCCCCAGCCTGTAGCAGTGCCTGGGGCTGTTGTGATGCAGGACGCAGCCCTTGGTCTTCCTGTCCCTCTTGGCCTCAGCCCCTCGCTCCTCTCTGTCCCAGTCCCTCTGCAGGGAGCAGAAACCAATCTTAGCCTCTCCTTTCTCTGTCTCCTCTGTCTCTGCAGGTTTTCACTGGCATTTTCACGGCGGAGATGTTCCTAAAGCTCATCGCCATGGACCCCTACTACTACTTCCAGGAAGGCTGGAACATCTTCGACGGGTTCATCGTGTCCCTCAGTTTGATGGAGCTGAGTCTGGCCGACGTGGAAGGGCTGTCAGTGCTGCGATCGTTCCGACTGGTACTGTGCTCACTCCCTCCTCTTGACCTCTCGGAGCAGCTAGAGAGCTCTGGATATAAGAGAGGCCCAAAGCCACTGCGTCCGGCGGGGCTCAGGGGGTTCTTACTGGGGTTGGGGGAGGATGCAGATGGGGTTCACTCGGTCTGATGGTCTGGTCTTGCTTCCCAAGCAGCTCGCTGTGTGGAAGCAGTGAGGGATGAACTGGGAGGGCTCTTGGAGCGCTCGGGTGGACTGTGTCACAATGGCCCTCTCATCCCCTCCCCGGGGTCCCCTGGCTCCCACGTCCCAGTGCAGTGGAAGTGCTGAACACCCTCACCCTGCGAGGGCATCGCCTCCCGCGCTCTGCTGCGTGCAGAGTGACCCCTGTCACCCTGCGGGGATGGTTGGCCTGGGGGATCCAGGAGCTCCTTCCCCTTCCCACCGGGATGACCCCGTGACTCCGTGATTTCCCTCTTCGGGGGCTGAGTTTCTTCTCGTTTCTCTGGTAGCTGAGAGTCTTCAAGCTGGCCAAGTCCTGGCCCACCCTGAACATGCTGATTAAGATCATCGGGAACTCGGTGGGTGCCCTGGGCAACCTGACCTTGGTGCTAGCCATCATCGTCTTCATCTTCGCCGTGGTGGGCATGCAGCTCTTCGGCAAGAGCTACAAGGAGTGCGTCTGCAAGATCAACCCCGAGTGCGAGCTGCCCCGCTGGCACATGCACGACTTCTTCCACTCCTTCCTCATCGTCTTCCGCGTGCTGTGCGGGGAGTGGATCGAGACCATGTGGGACTGCATGGAGGTGGCTGGCCAGACCATGTGCCTCATCGTCTTCATGATGGTCATGGTCATCGGAAACCTGGTGGTCAGTGAGCGGCTCCTGGTGGCCCTTGGTGGCTGCCTGCTCTGGGAGGGAGATGGGGGGGAGTGGGGAGGTGATGGGAGTGGGGAGATGGTGGGAGTGGGGAGACAGTGGGAATGGGGAGACAGTGGGACTGAGGAGACAGCAGGAGTGGGGAGACAATGGGAGTGAGGAGACAATGGGAATGGGGAGACAATAGGAGTGGGGAGACAGCGGGACTGGGGAGACCACAGGGCTGGGGAGACGCTGAAGCCCTTGGCCATAGCAGCTGGAGCCACGAAGCCTCCAGGGTGGGGGGCAGACCCAGAGGGGGAAGAGAGGCTTGAAAGACAGCGAACCCAGCAGGGAGGGACTCTGTGCCAGAGACCCTCCTCCCTGCCCCAGCCCCCGTCACCCCTTGTGGGTTGCTCATGGAACGTGCTGTAGCATCCACAGCTGGATCCTTGAGTCTCGGGTACCAGGGCATCAGAGCTGCTTCTCAGGGTAGGGGGCTCCACTCTTGGGCACCTTGGCAGGGCTACAGGACACCAGAGCTGCTTCCTAGGGTAGGGGGCTCCACTCTCTTGGGCACCTTGGCAGGGCTGCAGGACACCAGAGCTGCTTCCTAGGGTAGGGGGCTCCACTCTTGGGCACCTTGGCAGGGCTGCAGGACACCAGAGCTGCTTCCTAGGGTAGGGACCTCCACTCTCTTGGGCACCTTGGCAGGGCTGCAGGACACCGAAGCTGCCTCCTAGGGTAGGAGGTGCCACTCTTGGGTACCTTGGCAGGGCTGCAGGATGCCAGAACTGCTTCTCAGGGTAGGGGGCTCCACTCTTGGGCACCTTGGCAGGGCTACAGGACACCAGAGCTGCTTCCTAGGATAGGGAGCTCCACATCCACCCCCCTACAAACACCAGGAGCGCTCAGGAGACAGACTCCTCCTGTGCCAGCTCTCCCGAGCAGGGACCTCTTGTCCTGCAGGTGCTGAACCTCTTCTTGGCTTTGTTGCTGAGCTCCTTCAGTGCCGACAACCTGGCGGCCACGGACGACGACGGCGAGATGAACAACCTGCAGATCTCGGTCATCCGCATCAAGAAGGGCATCGCCTGGACCAAGGCCAAAGTGAGGGAGTTCATGCAGACCCACTTCAAGCAGAGAGAAGCGGACGAGGTCAAACCCTTGGATGAGCTCTACGACAAGAAGGTGAACTGCATCGCCAACCACACGGGGGCCGACATCAACAGGGATCTTGATTTCCAGAAGAACGGCAACGGCACCACGAGCGGCATCGGGAGCAGCGTGGAGAAGTACATCATCGACGAGGATCACATGTCCTTCATCAACAACCCCAACCTCACCGTCCGCGTCCCCATCGCCGTAGGGGAATCTGACTTTGAAAACCTCAACACGGAGGATTTCAGCAGCGATACCGATCCTGATGGCAGCAAAGAGGTGAGAGGAGGCGCCGGAAGCTCTTTCTGGTCTTTGAATCCTTCTAGGGTTGGGTGGTTGGAAGGATCTGGGGAGGGGAGGACTAGATGGTTCCAGCCCAAAACTACTGGGCTATGGATTTAGAGATTTACTGAGGCTGGGGAAGCCCCTCTGGGGTCACCCAGCCCAGGCCAGGACCCCCCAGCAGCCAGAGCAGGGCACTCAGGGCACCTCCAGGCTGTCCTTCAGCCCTCCAGACACAGGGGCTCCCCCACGGCCCTGGGCAGTCCAGTCCAGGCTCTGAACACCCTTTCTGTGAGGAAGGGCTTCCTGACAGTCAACCTCACCCTCCCCAGAGAGCTCCAGAGACCCCAGAGAGTCCCATAGAGCCTCAGAGAGCTCTAGAGACTCTCATAGACTCCCATGAGACTCTAGACCCCTAGAGATGCCCTCAGAGAGCCCTAGAGACTCCCATAGAGCCCTAGAGACCCCACACTGCTTCCTAAGACCCACCCTAACCCTCCCCTGGCAGCTCCAGGCCCTGCCCTCTCATCCTGGCACCAGTTGCCTGGAAGAAGAGCCCAGTGCCAGGGAGTTGGAGAGAGGGAGGAGGTCCCCATGAGGTTCCTCTTCTCCAGACTGAACCCCCCCAGAGAGCAGAACCCAGGACCTCTCACCCCTCAGGGGAGAATCATCAGGAAGGAGCTTTCTCAGCTCCCTGCAGAGCAGCAGACCCTCGGGGAGGTGGGGACCCTCTTCCTTTCATCCTGGCTGTCCTGTTGCCACGAGCTGGCTCAGGATCTGGCTGAGAGAGAGAGGGGGACCCCTTTGGTTTCAGGAGTCCTCGTGGATTTGGGTCCTCACGGTCGGTTGGGCTGGGGTTTGTGTTGCAGAAACTGGATGACACCAGCTCCTCGGAAGGCAGCACCATTGACATAAAACCTGAGGTGGAAGAAGTCCCCGTGGAGGCTCCGGAGGAGTATCTGGACCCGGATGCCTGCTTCACAGAAGGTGAGCTGAGCACGAGCGGAGACAGGAGCCTCCGGGCTCTTCTGGGGTCTGCTCTAAGCTCAGCTTAAGCTTAAGTCTCACTGGAGATGAAGGATGGCATCAGCTTACGTGGAGAAGCTTCACAGGGAGCTGGTTGAGCGGTTGGAGGGTTGGGTGGTGATCTCGAAGGTCTTTTCCAACCGTGAGGACTCTGCACGGAAGCCTCGGTCCCTGTGCATGGGGCTGACTCAGTTTAGGAGGAGACTCTGCCAGGTGGGAGCCTCAGAGCTGCAGCTGCCGTTGCCAGATGAGCTGTAGGGAGGATGAGCTGGTGCTCTGGATCTGGACAGCCGGTGCCTCGAGCATCGGGGAGGCTGGGATTGAGTTCCCTCTCCTGCTGCTGCCCTCTGCTGCAGGGATTCCCACAGCAAAGGGATTTCCGTGGGGCCGGGTTATTCCATCAGCAGGATCCCCACTCCTGAGGAGTCCTCCCCAAACCCAGGGAGCTGAATCCCCTCTCAAATCCACTGAGGTGAAAGCAGTGAGAGGGTCCTCCAAGCACTGAGAGCTGTAGCTGCAGCGTCGTAGTCCGACAAGGACATCGAGGGGCTGCAGAGGGGTCAGGAAGGGCAACAGAGCTGGGAAGGGGCTGGAGGACAGGGCTGATGGGGAGAGGATGAGGGAGCTGGGGGAGGGTTGGACTGGAGAGAAGGAGGCTGAGGGAGCCCTTATTCCCTAGAGGAGGGTGCAGAGAGGAGGGGGTCGGTCTCTTCTCCCCCAGGATGAGAGGAAGCGGCCTCCAGCTGCCCCAGAGGAGGGGATCAGGAGAAACCTCTTCCCTGCCAGAGTGCTCAGGGGTTGGAACCGGCTGCCCAGGGAGGGAAGGAGTCACTGTCTCTGGAGGGGTTAAACCCTGAGGAGCTGTGGCTCTGGGAGCCAGGGTTTGGTGGGCAGGAGGGGGAGGTTGCCTGGCAGGAGAAACCTCTTCCCTGCTAGAGCACTCAGGGGTTGGAGCCGGCTGCCCAGGGAGGGAAGGAGTCACCATCTCTGGAGGAGCTCAAACCCTGAGGAGCTGTATCCCTGGGAGCCAGGGTGGGCTGGGGGTGCTGGTTGAACTGGACGAGCTGGGAGATCTCTTCCAACCTTGCTGACTCTCTGATGCTCTGCTTCTAACTCATCGCTTCCCATGAAATGATCCCTTATGTCACCAAGTTCTGCTCCCGCTCCGTGGTCCCCGTTGCAGGTTGCGTGCAGCGCTGCAAGTGTTGCCAGGTGAACATCGAGGAAGGGCTGGGCAAGTCCTGGTGGACCTTGCGGAAGACCTGCTTCCTGATCGTGGAGCACAACTGGTTCGAGACCTTCATCATCTTCATGATCCTGCTGAGCAGCGGCGCTTTGGTGAGCGACTGGGAGCGGTGACGGCTGACCTGGGGTGACCGGGAGGGAGCTGGGGTTGTTTAGTCTGAAGAACAGGAGGATGAGAGAGACCTCCTCGCACAGGGAGAGGCTCAGGGAGTAGAGAGAAGCTCAACCATGTAGGGAGCAGCTCAAGGAGTAGGGAGCAGCTCAAGGTGTAGAGAGGAGCTCAAGGAGTAGGGAGGAGCTCAAAGAGTAGGGAGCAGCTCAAGGAGTAGGGAGCAGCTCAAAGTGTAGGGAGTAGCTCAAAGAGTAGGGAGCAGCTCAAGGAGTAGAGAGGATCTCAAGGTGTAGGGAGCAGCTCAAAGAGTAGGGAGCAGCTCAAGGAGGAGCTCAAGGAGTAGGGAGCAGCTCAAGGAGTAGAGAGGAGCTCAAGGATTCGGGAGGAGCTCAAGGGGGAAGCTCAAGGGGTGGGGAGAAGCTCAATGTGTAGGGACAGCTACTTGAAAGGAGGCTGTAGGGAGGCTGCTGGTGGCCTCTTCTCCTCAGTAACCGCTGCCAGGACCAGAGGAGAGGGCCACCAGTTGCCCCAGAGGGGGTTCAGACTGGAAATGAGGAGAAANGCTCAAGGATTCGGGAGGAGCTCAAGGGGGAAGCTCAAGGGGTGGGGAGAAGCTCAATGTGTAGGGACAGCTACTTGAAAGGAGGCTGTAGGGAGGCTGCTGGTGGCCTCTTCTCCTCAGTAACCGCTGCCAGGACCAGAGGAGAGGGCCACCAGTTGCCCCAGAGGGGGTTCAGACTGGAAATGAGGAGAAACCCCTGTAGTAAAAGAGCAGTTAAACCCTGGAGCAGCCTTCCCAGGAGTCACTGTGTCCAGAGGGGTTGAAGGGCAGAGGGGAGGTGGCTCTGAGCGCTCTGCTCTGGGTGATGTGGGATCCTGCGCTGGATTAACTCAGGGGGCTTCTCCAGCCTCAATCACTCTGGAATCCTGTGAGGATCCCGTTGTCTCCCAGGCTTTTGAGGACATCTACATCGAGCAGAGGAAGACCATCCGGACCATCCTGGAGTACGCGGACAAGGTGTTCACTTACATCTTCATCCTGGAGATGCTGCTCAAGTGGTGCGCGTACGGCTTCGTCAAGTTCTTCACCAACGCCTGGTGCTGGCTGGATTTCCTCATTGTGGCTGTAGGTGTCTTCTCCTCCTTCTTCTTTACTCGGGAAAAGCGGAAGGGGATCCGTTAGGAGGGCTCTGGGCTAACGTTTGCTTCTGACTAGTAGCCAAACCTGGTTGTTCAGGAGGATTTGAACCCAGTCGTTGGAGGAGGAGGCACTTGGAGAGCCCTACTCTGTAAAATGAGCAGGGAGAGACACACACACAGACACACACACCCTGGGGTAACCTTGGAGTAACCTTGGAGTATCCTTGGAGTAACCTGGGTGTCTCTGCCCTGTGGAGGCAGCGTTGGAGGGTCCCAGCCCTCAGCTCCAGCTCTGCTGGAGATCTGGGTTCCGAGGGGTCTGTCGAGCTGCTGGAAGGGGCTAGGAGCAAGGGAAGGGGTTGGGATGGAGGATCCTGGTGGTCGCTCTGGATCTGCCCCTCTGGAGCATCTTGGTCGGGAGAGGAGATCGGAGGTTGAACAGGAGGGAGATGCTGGAGAGGAGGGTCAGCAGTAGATTTGACTCTGGAGCTGCTGCCGGGAGGCTGAAAGTGAGGGAATTCAGCAGGAAAACTCTAGGAAAATCCTGGAATTCTGCTCTGGAATCCAAAACTTCCAGCACTCCCCCCTCCCCAGCTTTAGGATCCTGAGTGCTTGGATTTCTCGCTCCGCTTGTTCATCGACTTCCTTAGGGAAAACCCCTCCGGCAAGAGATCAGAAAGCAGGGCAGGATCCCAACCCTTGGCAATTCTCAAACATCCCGGGTGGCTTCCCAAGCTTTTCCTCTGCCACATTGGGAATCCGATGGAAGTCAGTGCCTTTCCCTCCTCTGGAGGTGGTTGCTGAGTAGGTGGGGGAACTGTGCTTGGAATTCCGGAGCAGCAGGGACTCAGGGGAGCGGCGATTCCTGTGGGGAATGGAATTCCTTTCTTTTCCTTGGGGGTTTGGGAATTTTCTGGGATAAAAAAGATCCTTTCTGATCCTTTGGACACTTTTCCAGCTGCCCAGCTCCGGAATAGCGCTGGCAGCCCTTACTGCCTGGTGCTAACAGCTGGATTCCAGCTGTTGGGATGCAGGGAAGTGCAGGTGGACGCAGAGGCGTTTCCCAAACTCTCTTATCAGCCCGACTATCCGGCTGGGAATAAAGGACCGGGAGCTCCCCACCCAGCGAGAGAACACAGGGAGTTGCTAGGAGAATCCCGATATCCCGATGCTTTAGGAGAAGTCTCCCCTTTCCCTCAGCGACCAAACCCTCCGGGAGACAATCGGGAGGCTCCGGGGTGCCTCTGGATCAAACCCTCTCGGCTCCGCGTCGTCACCCGCGTCCGGTAAATCCCTCTTGATCCCTAAAAGCCCTCCTCCCCCCTACCTGGTGCCGCCGACAGGAGAGAGGAGGAGGAGGAATCAGCCTCGTGCCTGGGAACGACGCTCTTGGATGTTGTCTTGCAGGTGGGGTAGCCTTGCCCCCCTCACCCCGCTTGCTCCTCCGAGGCTCCCCCGGCTGCCGGAGAGAGGGGGGGTCTCCTGGTGCTGGGTAACAGCCTCTGCTTCGCAGTCCCTCTCCCTCCCTGCGGTTCCCTCTGTCGGACGGCGCTGCCCTCCCGCTCTGTCTTCTGTCGGAGTATCCCGAGGGATCGGAACTCGAACGACCTCTCCATCCCAACCCCACTCCGAGAGCTCAGCCCAGTCCCTCTGGCTGCTCCTGCCGGCCGGCTGGGTGTCGGTTCCTGCCTGGGGATCCAGCCCTCATCCCGACGGGAAGAGGCTCGAAAGGGTCGAGGGTTCTACCCCAGGGTAAAGGTTTCCGCAAATCCCAAGGCTGGTCTGGAATGTGGGAATGGGGCTGGAATGGCCCCGGTGTTCCCTGTGTCCCGAGGAGGAGATGGCCCTGGGGTTGAGTTGATCTAGGGAGTCCATGGAGAAATCAGGGAGCCCATGGAATAACCAGGGAGTCCATGGAAAATCTGGAGTCCATAGGAAAAGCAGGGAGTCCCTGGAAAATCCAGGGAGTCCCTGGGAAAAGCAGGGAGTTCATGGAAAATCTAGGGAGTCCATTGAAGCATCAGGGGGTCCATAGGAAAAGCAGGGATTCCATGGAAAATCCAGGGAGTCTGTGGAGAAACCATAGAGCCCATGGAAAATCCAGAGATCCCATGGGAAAAGCAGGGAGTCCATGGAGAAATCAGGGAACCCATGGAATAACCAGGGAGTTGATAGGAAAAGTAGGGAGCCCCTGGAAAATCCAGAGATCCCATGGAAGAATTAGGGAGTCCATGGAAACACTAGGGAGCCCATGGAATAATCAGGGAACCATGGAGAAGGCAGGGAGTCCATGGAAAATCCAGAGAGCCCATAGGAAAACCGGGGAGTCCATAGGAAAAGTGGGAAGTCCATGGAGAAAGTAGGGAACCCATGGAATGAGCAGGAAGTTGATGGGAAAAGCAGGGAGCCCATGGAAAACCCAGAGATCCCATGGGGAATCCTGGTAGCCCATGGAAAATCCAGGTGGCCAGGTCAAACCCTTGTGGGTCAGACCCTCCGGCCGCTGCCCCGAGCTCTAAATCCGGATGGAATCAATTGGAATTTTCTACTGGGATGCTGACTCAGCGCTGCCTGCAGATCCTCCTTGCGTGGAGCTGGATAACCTGAAGATGGGGAAGATCCCAAAAGGAATCGACCCCCCCCACCTCCTCCCCGGGCTCAGGGTGGTCCAGGGCTTCATCTCGCGGGGTCGAGCTGCCCCCGGTGTTGGTTGCGTGAGGACAGTTCATCCCTCAGGAGAACAGGATGAGTGTTGAGGTGCTGAGGAAGCTGCTCCCAGTGGGATTGGGATGGCTGAGCCCAGGCAATCCCTGTGTCCAGAGGGATTTGGGATGGACATCCCAACATTCATGA
>VZRI01013455.1:3160-13203 GCA_013397515.1 Upupa epops
ATGTATATTTTGTGCTGTATTCCTACTCCACCCCCACCCCCACCTCTCTTCTGGAAATTGGGGTGTGAGTGCCTGTGTATGTGGTGGCTTTCTGGTTATGAGTGTTGGTGTATACTCTCTTATCCTAGAGCAATCATCTAAGGCCAAAACTTGATGTGTTAGCTATTTACCATTTCTCTCAGAGTGTGTGTAAAGACATTATGATAGGATTTCTGTTTTACCTTTTTGATTCTTTTATTTATTTGGGGATTTTTCCTGGATGGATTCAATAAACTGTTGTTCTTTTAGCAAAGTTCCTTCATTGCCTGTCAACTCTTGGTGAGAGCTGGTTGTTGTGCTAGAATTATAGGCACTAACCCAAACCAATTTAGACCCTCTTCCTAAACCATTACATCCAGTTATCATGAAAGAGTTACATACATATCTTTGTGCAATGCACAGGGTTCATTAAGCAGCAATGTTCCTGCATGAATATTTCAGTTATTTTGTCAGATAACAGATGCTATGATTTTTGTTCCCTATACTCTATGCATTATGCCTTTCAGTGTGACGCAGATGGTGCATGCTGCAGTCCTAATTTTCTTTGTGATTCTGGGCAACAGAATAGTGAAATAGCAAGTAATACCAACATCTCTGTTTCCTAATTTCTGGCTGAATTAGGATCTGGCTTTCATTGGTCAGATTCTTGGCTCTTTTTACAAAATCAGGTATTATTTTATGGCAGCTCCAGCACTAGACAAGATTTCTTGCTTTTGGAAGCTGAAATGTCTTCTGATTTTCATTTTTGGAAGTCAAGGCATTGATAGAGACATCTAGTCCTTGTGATTTTTGGCCAGGTTGTTTGCTGGGGGAAAAGAGATTCAGCCTCAACATCTCATGTGGGGTCTACACAGAGTAATTTTCATCAGCACAGAGGCTGCATTCATTCCTATTTCAGTTGCTGATTTGCATGCTTAGTTCATGGCTGAGCTCTAGATCCGCTATTTTTCATGCTGCTTCAACTCACAAATTATATAGGATTTTCAATACTATGCCCAGACATTATCAGTTTTATCATCAGTGGCTTCCAAGACCTGGCAGATCTCTACTGCTTTTCAGCAAGCACAAATCTGTTTCCCTTCATAATCTCTCTCCCAGCCTTTTGTCAGTAACATAGAAAACAATTTTGTGTCTAAGCATATAATTTTCAGTAATCTCAGAATCTTGTTGCTGCTCATTCTTTTGCTATTTGGCTATATGCTTGTCAAACCCTTTTTTTTTCCAACATGATGAGGCAAAACATCAATGCTGCTCAGGTGTTCATTTCAGGATTAGAGGGTTTCCTAAGTATTTTTAGATTGTCCAGCAAAATACATTTGTTTTCTAGTTGCTGTACCAATCGTATTGATAGTCTTAAAAAGCTTCCTCACCTACTGTGCATAGGGAAAAAAACCAGCCCCAACACTGATTCAAAATTTTCCTGTTTTCCTTTACTTTAAGGATTTTAACACCCAGGAAAAGCAACAAAGTTAGCTCAACTCTTGGGGACATGGGCATCTACATGGCGGACTTTTACAGATAGCTTTCCTACCCTGGTAGCAATGTCTTTCCATTCATCAGCAGCCCAAATTGGTTTTCCCCTATGCTGCCAGTTGGCTTTCTTCCACCTTTCCAACCAACCCCACAGAGCATTCACCACCATCCATGAATCAGTGTAGAGGTAGAGCTTTGGCCATTTCTCTCTTTCAGCAATGTCCAGAGCCAGTTGAACAGCTTTGAGTTCGGCAAGTTGGCTTGACCCACCCTCTCCCTCAGTGGCTTGTGCAATCTGTCGTGTGGGGCTCCATACTTTTACTGTGCTAAGCTTTTATTAATGCTTATTCTGTTTGTGACTCAATAATATCCATTTTTTGTCTCTGATCATATTCTCACCCATCTTAACCACTCCTGCTTAATATTTCCTTGCATTCTAAGAAGAAAGAACAAGCTGGTACTGCCACCTCTGTACAGTTCTATGATTAAGGCCCTCAGCGTGTGTATGCTATAGCCTGTAGGCAGCAGGGTGGGAACACAGCAAAACACAAACAGGATGGTACTTTCATCTTGGGAAGGTACTGCTTAAGTAGTCTACTGGAGAGCAGTGTACCATTCCACCTTGCCCATCTGCAGAGTGCCACAAACCATTATCTTTGCAGGACACAGGGTGGAAGGCAGAGTGTAACCATGTCCTTACTTGCTTCCAAGTTGTGGAGGAAATGAATGTCACCAGCAGAATATTGTGCCCCCAATTATTGAGGTGATTCTGCCTGTGAGACCTAATGAGTAGATGCATAATATCCAGACTGTTGAGTCAGAGTGCAAAAAGCAGAAATAGCAGTTGCAAACTAGAGAGGTGCCTTGCACAGGCAGGGGAGGAAAGCAAGCATTGAAGAAAGCATTCATGTACATGACATGACAGGGTCATAAGATGGCTTAGGATCTGTCTACACAGGGCACAGGTGATAGCTGTATCTGTCTTGGGGAAAGTGCAGAGACGAGTGGCATAGACTGTTAGTGGTGCTAATTTACCAGCAAGGCTTTGGGATCATAGCTGTCTCTTAACCAGACATGTCAGGGTAAAGACAGGCATCACTGATCTCTGCTAAGTATCTTACAGAGCTTTGTTTCTAGTTTTCTCTCTGCTTGATAGATACCCAGTTCACCAGTACTGAGGTCTTAGACAAACTTGGTCATCCTTGGAATTGTCTCTGATGGCCTTCCCCCCTGCCATGCACATTTCTCTGTGGTTAGGAAGTTGATGCTGGGTGAGGGTGGTATGAAGACATACTACATAACTTTGTTCTGCATTTTGGTATTAGCATACATATTTTGAATCATTTGACACCTGTGAAGCCGAAGTGGAATAAGGCTTTATACCATTATTAGATTAGATACAGAGGGCATTTGGAATGCACATAGATTACTCATTTAAAAGATGGGTTGGGAGAACCTGATGCTCCAGAACCTACCAACTTTGAATGTGGAGACAGAAACACCAGCAGCAATGTTGCTTCAGCTGCAAGAAATTATTTTACTGGAACAATTTATACCTTATCCATCCCTTCAATAAATATATATTCTATTATTTGCAGTGTTCAAAAACAAGGAAAATCCAACCCCATATAAAAACCCACAGCTTGTTGACACCAGTCAGCTGTGTGCAGAAGTCCATCCTGAATTTTGCTTGTGGGCCACCCCACAGACTTCAGTTTGTTGTTACAGTAATTGGTCAAAACATAAGGTGGTTATTTAAAGTTCATTCAATTCTGTTTTATTCTGTGACACATTTGATCTTTTAAAAATTTATCTTGTAGTTAATGAAGAGAATTTCTGAAACTCCAAGTAATTTTATTTTAAATACATAAACTATTACAGTTGTTTTCACCTTGTTTTTTTGTATTTTTCTCTAATACCCATCCCCAAAGAGACTGTTTCTTTTCCTCTTGGTAGTAAATATGCTATAATTTTATAAATATTTATGTATTCTTGCTAGAGGTCCATATTTGCACAGAAGTTTTTCTTCTCTCTTCCATTAAAAAAACACACTTTTTTTTACTGCAAGAATTTATTCTTTAATAGAAAGTTTGCAGATCTTATCTGCATTGTTATTCTACTTTTTAATTCTGGTCTGTTCAGCTGAGCAGGAAAAGAGACAAAGGCAATAAGAGATTATTTTCTTGAAGATGGAAGAGAACAATAGATGTGTACTCTCTGAAAAGAAAATCATGCCATTTTCAAGGAAAGATAGCAGTGCAAGAACTGCACCGTACACTGGAAAACACCAGTTATTACAGATTCTGAATTGCTAAATGGATGGACAAGCCTGTGTTCAGAACTGCCACAGCTAGAAAAAGCTGCAGCTGTGTACGGTAGTATTTTAGGACCTCGCATTCTTAGACAGAGAGTGCCGTTTGCCAAAGCATCTCAATCCCAGTTTCTTCCTTAGATATAAGATGTTTGTAATTGGTGGCAAAATAGCGTTTTCTAGCAAAGACATTTTAACTCTTATTGTGTAAAACGGCTCTAAGTCTGTTCCTACAGCTGACTTGTGTTAAAGAACATCTGATGAATGCTTGAGCATTATTTTCCTAGCCTGGACATTCTCTTGGGTGAAATGGAGTACCGTTCAGATAATGTGTTTTCTTTCTATAGTGGCATCTGAGCTCAGACTGATAGAGGAGCTACTTGACATATTTTCTGTGGGTTTTAGGAATTCTTCTATCCATGGAAATGGTAGGTGGAGTTTGTCTGCTTCAGGTTATATGAGCTTTTTGATGATTTGGAGTTCTTTTTTAACCTTCCCTGAAGGATGATTGAGAATGTGGTCTTACTGTCATTGGCAGCAAAGGAAGCTGACATGGCCATGAGTTTGTTGGAGGACTGCATGCACTGTTAGCATTGCAATAAATTGTATCTGCCCATAGGACTAAGCATTGGCAATTATTTTTAAGAGCAAACTATTAAAAAATGTAGAACTAGTTTGGGTGCATCATTTGGTGGCACTTTATAAACAGTTTATATCTTTCTAAGTTTAAAAAGACCATATTAGGAGCTGTAAATCATACTTGATTTCTCTCCTTTTAAGTAAAAGTGCACACGGTTACACAGGAACCATGTACAGAGTTTTGGTTAATGTGAAGTCTAAGTTGGTAAGCATCAAATGTGCTTTAGATCACTCACAAATCATGTATTTTTAATCACTCTTCAGATAACAGGTTTCATTGGTGCCTTGAAGACTATGATGAACCTTTAGAAAAACAGAATTTCTCTTTCTATTTTTTCAGTGATTCAGAAGTGTCTGGTGTTTATACAATAAGTAGCAATTTGAAATGGAGCAAGTGAAATTCTAGGAGAAAAAAGTTGCACAATTCCTAGTTTGCTTTCTACAACCCTGTTGCTCTGTCTGTCCTGGCTAGGTTCTCCACTGGTCTGGTCCAGTTCACTTGGAAGGAGAGAGAACTGAGTTGGTCTGGGAGCTGTGCCAGGGCTGCACACAGCTGGGAAAACTAGTGAAATGTCTCAGTGTCTCAGAGACTGTCAGCTGAAGCTCTGCCAACAGAGTTGGAGTCATCTCTCTGGAATGGTTTAACACAGCTGATGGAAATGTTATTACTTAGCTGTGATCTCTTTTCTTTGGAGTGATCCAACCCTCTGCTTGACTGTCATCTCACAAATGGAGGGAAGATGCTAGATTTGCATTTCAACACTCTTGTGATTGTTACTCATGAGCATTACCTGTTGTTAACACAAGGCCTGTGGGCTTAGGGCGGGAAAGGAGCACAAGTCCAGCTGAAACTTGAGTATCTGGGAGACTTGTTTATCTTCAGGGGAAAACAGAGACTACAGATTCACACCTGCACCTGGAAGGCTGCTCAGTGGTTGTGGAGTCTTACTCTGGCACTGCCTGTTTGTGGTCCTCTGCTCTTAGCTGAGAGACTCCTCTGCACTCAGGACAGAGATGGTGGGATTTTGTCAAAAGAAAGGTGTGCAACACATAAGAAATAGCCCAGCACAGTGGGGCTGCCTTTAGAGACAACAATCCACTAAAAAGATACTGAAAACTGGATTTGCAATGTTGTCTTAAGTTTTTACTTTCACTGTTTTTATGGTGAGGTCCTGTTTATTACTCATGATCCTGACACAAGGCATCTGGGTGGAGCAGAATGGAGGAAGGCAGTTTGGGAACGACAGATTCCATGCTGGAGATATGCCTTGAGAGGGCAGTCTTCACTGTTTTCAACTCTCTCATGCAGTGGCACTACACAAAGAAGATGGATCATAGTCAACCATCTGGCCTCACCCTTGCTGTTTTTCAGAACAATCTCTGAAAAAAAATGATTTCATCCTAAGAACTTACCAGTAAAGCTGAGAAACTGTTATACTATGAAATAACTCAGTAACATTTACATTTCTTTAAAAAATGAATTATTTTTCTGTATGACAATTTCAATATTGGCAGAAGGACTGTTTGCTGCTGAGAAATGGATAATTTATCATTAACCTGTATTAAGTAGGTAAATTTGTGGGAATCTTAACTCTGTCCCCTTATGCATATGGATTATGATTTAGTCTATAATAACACCATCAGTATTATTGAAATAATACACTATGCTACCATGTACTATGCAAACATATTCTGGCCATTTGGTGTAATCACTTCTTGACTTAGCTTTCTCTCTCCACCCAATAATCTTTCTGCTTCCGGTTACCATTTATCTTCTTAGAGGTAGTGCTGCACCCAGGAGGGCAATGCTCTGCCATCCACAGAAGCACAAGAGAGTTCTTGTGGGTTTCTTACTCTTTTTTAGGGCTGAGAGTTTAAGTTGTCTGCTGGAGGTATAGCAGTGTAGCTGACTATTGTGTCAATAAGGTGCTGATTACTGCTGCCAGCTGGGTTGTGTGTACCCATAGTAAACACCCTGTCCTGCATGAAGTAATAAGTGATGGGGCCTATGACCCAAAGGCGTCAACCTGCTTTCTCTCCATATTTCCCATTCTGGTGCAGAGCAGTGATGTCTGAGAACCACACATAGATTGTTTCTTAGTTTTTACATACGATTCCTTCTCCCCTTTCCTTTGAATGATTCATAAGATCAGAGATGGTCCACAGGCTGCTTGATAACTAAAGAGCTTTCTTGCAGTCCCTGGTTCTGCTGCCTTAATACTGTGCATGGGTCAGGTTAGGGCAAGGGAGCAGCACATGGGCCAAGTTGCAGGGTTTGCCAGGATGGATGATTAAATACCATGAATGCAGCAGTTCTTGCAAAAACCACTGTTGGACTAAAGATGGCTCCTAATGCTGAGGTGTCAGTAAGGCTGTGATGTTTGATCCTTCCAGATCCTATATTAATAAATTAAAGACATAAGTAATATTTAGATGGGCTCATTCAAATAATTACAACAGTCAAGCAGACCTGTGCTACTAGTTGCTAAATACTGCCTCAGAAGCAAAAATGCAGGGAGGGACAGCAAATCTTTTTAAAGCTGAAGATATCTGTATATGTTAGAGCATGTTATATTATACATATCTGTATATGTATATCATCAGATGACAGAGATCATGCTATTTGACACTCATGCATCAGAATAAACATGCATGTTCTGACCCGCATCATGGAGTGGATTCTTCTAAAAGTCAATAATGGCAACTAATGTTTTTTCTATGTCTCCTCAGCTTCTACTCCCACTAACAAGCACAGAACCTTATACGACCATTAAAAACCTGAAATACAGTAATTCATTGAGTAATTCATTCTTCCTCCCATGGAGGCTAAGAAGCATTTTCCCCGGAAGTCCTCTCCTGAGCTATTCCTTCTGCTAAAGTTTGGAATAGTGACACGTGGTTAGGTACGCTGTGACAAGGGCAGCTAATGTACTGACATCTAAACCTGAGGACATACCATGGAGTCACACCTGCTCCAGTTTCTCCAAGGCAATAGATCTGGTCAGGAGCTATTTTTCCCTGCTTGTTTTCTAATAGCAGTTTTATTTGAGACAAACTCTTTGTATTGCAGTTGCAGAGATTACATGATTCAATGCTGGCAATAACAGTAATGTGATGTCTTGTGTTGTTACTATACACTTTACTGCTTGTCCTGGACACAGGGTTAAGTGTTAAGAATATTAAGAGAGTGATGCATTCCAGTTTGTTCATTCATCTGACATCTCTGAGAACTATCATTATAAACAATATCAGCACTCTAAGTGGTAGCTGTATTGTCTGCCACAATCTACAAATGGATACACTTGGATACAGAGATTTTTAATCAAAAAAGCCAGAAGTGTATGACAACCACAAGTTAAAATTAGTATCTACTATTCTATTTCAAATTTTCATCTTGTTCAAACCATTTGAGTGCTGCTGGGAGTCCATGACAGGGGACTATTGCTGAGACTTAGGCTTGGCTTTTTGGTGGATGTCTCTCCCCACTTCATGGGACTGAGTGCATCAGTGTCATGCTCTAATTCTCTTTCTGTACATGTGGCAGCTGATGGTAGGATCTCTGTGAATGCTCTGATGCTTCTCTGATATCTTCACTGTACGTGCTCTGCAAGTCACATTTTCCTGCCTCCAGTTACCTTCTGCAAAAGGACTATACTAACTTATTTGACTGAGAGGCTAAGATGATTATCTAAACAAATTATATGTCCATAATTATAATTTTCAGGAGCACTTTTGAAGTAAAATTCTCTGCTTTTTCTTCTCTTGCCTTTTACCCTTCCTGAAGAATTCAAGCACATTATTGTGCTACACTAAGTAATTCTATGATTACAATTGTTCAAGTTCATCTAAGAACATTGAGTCCAACCTGTAATTTAACTCTACTAAGCCCACCACTAAAGTATATCCCTAAGTTCCTTAACTAAATGACTTTTAAACACATCCAGGGATAGTGATTCAAGCACTTTCCTGGACACCCTGTTCCAACATTTGATGACTGTTTCAATAAATAAGTTTTTCCTAATGCCTAAAGTAAACATCCCCTGTCTTCTGGCATCTCTGGGAAAAATGATTTATATATCATAGAACCATTAAGGATTGGAAGGAACCTCAAAAGATTATCTAGTCCAATCCCCTTGTCACAGCAGGATCACCTAAACCAAGTTGTACAGGAACACAACCAGATGAGTCTTGGACATCTGCAGAAAAGGAGAGTGCACAACTTCCCTGGGCAGCCTGTTCCAAAGGTCTGTTAACCTCACTGTGAAGAAGTTCCTTCTGATATGTAGCACAGTACTCTCAATGAATTACTGTATTTCAGGTTTTTAATGGTCGTATAAGGTTCTGTGCTTGTTAGTGGGAGTAGAAGCTGAGGAGACATAGAAAAAACATTAGTTGCCATTATTGACTTTTAGAAGAATCCACTCCATGATGCGGGTCAGAACATGCATGTTTATTCTGATGCATGAGTGTCAAATAGCATGATCTCTGTCATCTGATGATATACAGATATGTATAATATAACATGCTCTAACATATACAGATATCTTCAGCTTTAAAAAGATTTGCTGTCCCTCCCTGCATTTTTGCTTCTGAGGCAGTATTTAGCAACTAGTAGCACAGGTCTGCTTGACTGTTGTAATTATTTGAATGAGCCCATCTAAATATTACTTATGTCTTTAATTTATTAATATAGGATCTGGAAGGATCAAAGGTGCAGTTTTAGGGTTTTGGAGAAGATGGACTTCCTCTGAAATGGTATTTCAGGCAGAGCACATACTGTGCAGGTTGTTGACTTTCCCTGCAGATGAGCTGGCCAGGCAGTTTGTCACTTTAAGTATTGATTACAATGTTCTGTGATAACTCAGCTAAGAGCCCCATGAGAAAAGATTTCACTGTATTAAGTTTTAATTGCAATTAAAAGATATTTGACCCCTTAGATTTAACTGTATTGAATAAACAAAACAATGAAAGCTAGATGGCACTAAGATGGGCTAGTGCATGTTTCCTACTTGTCTGTTAATGACTGATTTCATATTATCTTGAAATTTGCATTGTACTTTGCACTAGTTATCACATCCTTTCAATAGCTCATAGCATGCACAGCAAAGGGAAGTTGTGACTCGAGAAAGCAGTGAATACTCAAATGCTTGATGTTAAGCATGGTTGCACAGAAAGGTGTGGGGACACATTGGGTTACAAAAGCATCCTTACTCTAGTATCTCTTTGAGCTGCATCCTATTGTTTACCATCATGGGCTTATATTTTCTTTTCTTTAGCAAGAGCAACTGTAGTGTTCAAATAACTTCTATACTCAACTTGGCTCTGCTGCTACCCTTTTCTGCTCTTGCCCCTCATTTGTTAATAAGAAAACTCTGAAGTAAATGTGAACTTGCAGATGCTGATGACCAGTTTTTCTGCTGCCAGAAGTCAAATCCAAATTGCAAAACCCAATTCTGGAAGCAGAGCTACGGCTTCAGTCAACATTAAAATTTATTAAATGTAATTGCAAATGTATTTCACAGCCTTGACACATTTGTACCAGAATTACCATTTCTTTATTGTCTTGGGTTACGGAATATAA
>VZRI01013457.1:0-15463 GCA_013397515.1 Upupa epops
TTTTCCTCATGACCAACCTCAGCAAACCCTGGTGCAGCTTGAGGCCATTTCTTCCTCCACCACTTGTTACTGCAAGAAGGTTTTATTGCCCTCACAGACCAGTCCTGATTCCAGCCCTCTCATACCTGTCTGCATGCAGCCTGTGCCATGTGCTTTAGGCAGCCCTGCTTCAATCGGGGGGGTTGACTTGATCTCTTGAGTTCCTTTCCGCCTCCAATGATTCTGTCACCCAAATAATTGCCCACATCTATTCCAGACCATGCTAAATCATTCTGTGCAACACACATCTACTGCACAAAGTGGGTTTCATCTGTTTAGATCATAATAAGGAAGAGTAATCCGAGTTACAATAACGCACTTACACAACTGGGCAGTTAAGCCCAGATTCCCAACACTGTCAGAAGTCAGGCTGTGGCATTTAACAGTCAAGTCTGCAGACACTTAACAGAGTATTTGCTGGACAGAAATGCACTCTACACAAAACCCTCCTGACAAACTAAGATGCTACAAGAAAGAAATTACCTGGAGCGTCTTGTAAGCGTCTTGATGTGAAATCATATTCTCTTTCTTGTCCTTCAAGAAATCCATTTCTAGAATCCTGTGCTTTTCCAGCAAATACTCTAATTCCTGTGAAGTTTGCAACACAAAATACGTGAGGTTACAAACATTTGCAAGTTGTGAAAATACAGATTCAGTCACTCATCCAACTACTTTCATTTCTCTTCATGATTACGCGATACCGTAACACACACGGAGATAGGAGGCTGTGCAGCAGAGCTCTGACTGCAGCCATCAGGTTAAGGCAGTACCTTCAAAAGTGATGAGGCATTTAAAATCACAGACATATCCTGGGAGACACAGCCTATGAAAAACAGCTACGGTCACAGGGCTCGCCTTGCAAGGAAAGGAGACTGAGAGGTGGCCTCCTTGCTCTCTGCAGCTTCCTGAGAAACAGGAGAGGGAGGTGCTGGTCTTTTTTCCCCAGCATCCAGTAACGGGCCATGTGGGAATGGTTCAGAGCTGCACCAGGGGAGATGCAGACTGGATATAAGGAAGCATTTGTTTTCCAGGAGGCTGGTCAAACACTGCACTGGGCTTCCTAGAGAGGTGGTAGTTGGCAGAAGCCTGTCCGTGTTCAGAAGCATTTGAACAAGGGATTTAATAACATGCTCTTGAGTTTTACTGAGCTCTGGATTTGTCGGGCAGTTGGACCAGATGATTGCTGTGAATCCCCGCCAACTGGAACCATTCTAATTATTTCCAGATTTTTAAATAGCTTGCTCTGTCTTTCTACGTTTGAAAAGCACATTTAACAAACCCATTCCAGAGAAGGGGTTCACCAAAAAGGCAGAAATCTCACTACCTGCAGCTCTAACGATCTCTACCTACAGCTCCAAGATTAATACAAGGTTAAAATGCTCGGTGATCTTGCACAGACTTAGTCTAGGAGCTGCCCAACTTGAAAAAACAGAGAGGAAGGAGAATGACATTGCTGGCAATAAATTTCCAGATTACTTGCTTTACAAAGAAGAATGGTTTTATTTTTTCTTGAGGCAGCTGTTGCTCCTACCAAAGCCATCCCTACTGCACATAAGCTGTTGGCACCCCGTCAGATGCTCAACGACTACTTCTGCAGCTATGCAGGCAGCTGCTATAGAAACAAACAGCATTCCAGATCACTGTACAGCTATTCAAACAAAGGCTGAAGAAGAGAGAGGGTCACGAGGCAGACAGAGGGAGCAGGTCTGCTTTGCTCTATCGGGTTTTTGGATGCAATTATGCAAGCAGTTTGCAGAACAACAGAGAATTATTGAGGCTGGAAAGACCTCTAAGAGCATCATTTCCAGCCTCTCCTGAGAGTCAAAGTTTCAACTGTACAGACACAAACTGGTTGTGCAACACTTCTATTCACAGCCTCTCTCTCAACCTGTCTCTTCTTACAGTCTGTCCCCCTCCACACACTTGCTTCCTAGCAAAACCGATCAATTACAGAGCTCCTCATATTTGCCTCTAGTTTCTCCTCCTCAGTCTCACTTCTGACCAGCCACTTCTTCCACTCCCTGCACACCTTGCTAGCTACACAAGGCAAGCATTGACACCAGCAAAAACGTCCCATGTCTCAGTGAACTTCCACTAACTCAGACACAATGAGTCAACAGGATGAGGTGTAACAGGGCCAAGCGCACGGTCCTGCACTCTGGCCACAGCAACCCCCCGCAGCTACAGACTGCGGGATGAGTGGCTGGAGAGCAGAGGGACCTGGCAGTACTAGTTGACCACCACCTGAACGGGAGCCAGTAGGGTGCTCGGGTGGCACTAAAGCCCGATGGCATCCTGGCTTGGATCAGCAATAGTGTGGCCAGGAGGGCTAGGGATGAGAAACTCCAAGTAAAATACTTCTTTTCCTCCTGAAAGTCAGAAATATTTAGCTAAAAATAGACACAAGACAGAAAATAACAAAAACAAATGTGTTTTGCTTAAATTTGGCCAATCTCTATGGAACTTAGCTAATTTCCAAAACACACTGCCAGCCTCTGCCATCTCCAACTATACTTACATCCACTATAAACGCCAAGCAGTTTCATTAAAAGACTACCCCTACCTTTTGGACTTTTAATTTTTCCTCTTCAGCCGAGCAGAGTTTCATTTCTAGGTTGGCTTGTGGAAGGTAGCTGCTTGGTTCATTTATTCTCTGCATTTCAGCCTCAACCGAAGCCTTGTCTTCTACTGCATTCGAAGAGGCGACTGCAGGGTCTGTTTGAATCTAGTTCAGAGGAGAACATGGTGAAGGAAATGGTGCCGTGAACCACTCCATCCCGTCACGTTTCATTTCCACGTGACAATACCAAATTTAGCAATATTAAACACTTGGATTACTCCTTTGAAATCACACCTCTCTAGAGGTTGCCAAGCACAGCACCAAAACCAATGCGCAACGACGGGATGGTAGGTAGGAACTGTAGAGGGATTCGTGTCAGTCCTTCTGATCTTCTTAATCACTTTTCTGGAGTAATGTAGGAAGTTTTAAGGAATAGGATGGGACAGGTGCTGTAATTTGCAGTGAGGTGAAAATACTCAAAGAATTTAAGCTGAATCTGGAGGTGCTGGTTGACAGTTGGCTCAACCAGAGGTGGTCCTACAACTTGAAGAGGCAACCTAAAAAAACCAAGGCTGTGCTGACAACCAGGAGGGTCACAGACCAGTCCAAAATCCTGCCTGGTTCAGGGAAAGACAAGAGCATGGAATTCAAGTATATCCTGAAACAAGAAACCTCAGCATCAATAAATTGGTTCAAAAATTGTCATTACAGTCAACAACAATAAAAATCCAGTGGGGAGGGTGAGTCTGTTTAATTCTTCTCCGCAGCAATCTATCATTTTCGTGCTGATATCCAAGCAGAAAGGCTTTTCCCTCCCTTGCTCATCTAATTCTTTAGTTAAAAACCAGACACATTCACCCCCCCAGAAATGAAACGAGTATCAGTTCTCAGCAGTACCACAGCCACCAGCAAAGATGAAGATCACACAGCTAGGGCTGTATCAGAGCACAGGACGACCCAACCCAAACCTCCTCTCCAAGTCACGAGGGAAATAAACCCACAATAAAAACTAAAAGCAGTATGAATTATAATTAAGATTAAATGTTAATTTAATCACACAAGTCTGACCAACAAACACAGACGTAATCGTTTCAGCTTCAACAGTCCCAATGTTTTCAGGTAACCTTCCTGCTACTGCTCCCTGCTTTCTGTATCTTGCAGTCTCTCTTGCAGTTCAGACCAAACTAGTATCTCACAGTTAGAGGATTTAAGCCTGATTCAAGAATTACTTCACTTCCAAGCCTGCATCACAGAAATCAAAGGACCTTTTGCTCTTTAAAAAGCAAGTCAGTCAGAACTCTCACAGAGAATGTACAACGCTAAGGGATTGAATAGAGGAAGGTCTCATACTGACATGCAAAACAGTTCTACCTTCTCCTCAGGAACAGCTGGGTTTGTAGCACTGTTGGCTGCTTGAACAGCTGTTGCCACGTTATCACTTGGTAAACTGAATGAGTCCGAAGGAAGCAGGCAGGGAGAAGGCACAGGGTACTCCAGCCGGACATCAGAAGGTACGTGGACTTCAGACACTAATGCAAGGAATAAAGCCAGAAAACACACGATGAAGCACTCAAAAATGATCTGGTTTTCTGAAAGCAGTACCTAACTCCCCAAATGCAAGACCCTATATTTGCCCTTGTTGAACTTCACTAGGTCCCCCTCTGCCCAAGTCTCCAGGCTGTCCAGGTCTCGCTGGATGGCAGCAGAGCCTTTGGGTGTGTTAGCCAGACCTCTCATCTTTATATCATCACGTCTGCTCCACCACTTCATTAAGTTCTCTGATGAGCGTGTTGAACAAAACAATCCAGTACTAACCTCCAGGGAATACAGCTGGCTACCAGCCTTCAACCCCAATCGGCGCTGGTGAGCTCAGCTAGCTCTCCATCCACCTCACTGTCCACCCATCTGGCCCACACTTCCTGAGCTTACATGGGAGATAGTGCTAAAAGCCTTGCTGGTGTTGAGGCAGATGACATCCACTGCTCTCCTATCATCTACTCAACAACTTACACCGTCATAAAAGGCCACTGGATCGGTCATGCATGATTTCCTCATGGAGAACCCATGCCAGCTCCTAAGAACTTTGTTTTCCTCCATGCGCTTAGATGATCTTCAGAATTAGCTGTTCCATAATCTCTGCAGAGATGGAGGTGAAGCTGACTGTCCTGTAGTTTCCTGGGTCCTCTCTTCTTGCCCTTTTTGAAGGCTGAGTGACAGGTTTCTTTTACAGTCCTCAAGCACCTGTCCTTTCTCCATGATCCTTCAGAAATGATAAAGGAATAGCTTTGCCAGGTCTTTCAGCAGTAGAAGATGCATCCCATCGGGCCCCAAGGATTGGTGGGTGTCCAGCTCTCCTGTAACCAAATTTTCCTTGACCAAGGGAGAGTCTTCCTTCTTCCATACTTTCTCTCTTACCTTCAGGGACTGGGGTTCCTGAGGGCTGAGAATTAGCAGTCTTAGCAGTAAAGACTTAGCAGCAAAGGAGGTACTCGGTCGCTCGACCTCTGTAGACACCTCTGTATCCATCCTCTGTGTTCAGGGCACCCGACTCATTCAGCAGTGCCCCCCCGTTTTCCCTAGTCCTTACCCTAGTGATGTACTTTAAGAAGCCCTTGTTGTCTTTTATATCCTTTGCCAGATTTAATTCCAAGTGGGCCTTAGCCTTCCTTGTGCATCCCTGCATACTCTGCTAATTGATCCTGCGTCGATCTCGAGGGGCGCATCCCTTTTTTGCACATACTGTAGCTTCCCTCTTCTGCAGGAGTTTTTTGAGAAGCTTCTTGCTCATCCACACAGATTTTCTACCTCCCCTCCTTAATGTTTTGAGTTTGTGAAAGCAGTGAAATGGAATAATAGTTCTTATTCTTTTAGTTCTACTGATGCTCAGCATTTACTCACTCTCCAGGACCCTCCCTGGGAAGAAGTTCCTGCTGAGATTGATAGGGAACCTCCTCTGTTCCAGCTGGCACCCAGTGCCCCTTGTCCTGTCACCAGATGACCTTGAGAAGAGCCTGGCTCCATCCTCCTGACACCCACCCCTCACAGATTTAGAGACAGGAATGAGGTCCCCCCCCTCAGCCTCCTCTTCTCCAAGCTCAGGAGACCCAGCTCCCTCAGCCTTTCCTCATCAGGGAGCTGCTCTCCTTCCTTCATCATCTTCATTGCTCTACACTGGACACCCTCCAGCAGCTCTGTGTCCTTCTGGAACTGAGGAGTCCAGAACTGGACACAGCACTCCAGATGCATCAAGCTCCATTTCTTCTTTCAATGCAAAGCCAGCAAGCCCCTGGCCTGGACAAACGTTACCACTTTCTCATTCCTCAGGGAAGTTTAACTTTGAGAAATGCAGCTTCCCGAAGCAATTATTCGGGAACATTCTTATACCAGGTTCTCACTGCTGACTGCTCTCTCGTTCCACATAGATGCTCTGAAGTATATTCACACAGTGAATGCAGAAGGACAGCAAAACATTATCACATATGTAGAAAATTCTTCTACCAATACCTGTAGGAAATGCTGCCCAAGCGATAGCAGGGGATGTAGTCTGCTTTTCACCATTTCCAAACTCGTAACTCTCTGCTGCCTAGAAATACGAACAAATTGTTAAGTATTTTATAAAATGACAGAAAATACTATAGAAATCCAGTCAGGCAATTAACGTACCTCAAATCCTCCAAAGTCATCATCATCCATCTTTCAGCCAGTTCTGGAATAGAGCAAATATCTTGAATTAAAAAACAAACCCCAAAACCACGCAATAGTTCTACCCCCTTCACTCACCAAACAGCAGTAGAATTTTGTAAAACCAAGTGTAGGGTGTTAGTGTTAAAGCAAACCTGGGACTGTGGACAACCCCTACAAGCCCAGAAGCACCAAGGAATGAAATGCTCTACAATGCAGGTAAAAGGGTGTGTTTCACGGTCATAGAATCATAGGATCCTCTTGGCTGCAAAGGACCGCCAGGATCAGCAAGTACAGCCCTCATCCCAACAGCTCCCTAACCCCTAGACCATGGCCTCAAATGTTCTAGCTACTTGTTTTTTAAATGCCTCCAGGGATGGGGACTCTCCCCTCTCCCTGGGCAGCCTGTTCCAGTGCCCAACCACTCTCTCAGGAAAGAACTCCTTCCTAAGATCCAGCCTAAACAAAGTTTGTACTCGTCCATCAACAGTGAAAAGTGAATGAGGGAGAATCTCTATCCCGTACTGAATGTGGGGGGAACACTGCAACCAATGATGAAGAGAAGGCTGAGATACTCAACGCTGCCTGTGCCTCTGTCTTTAATGGGCAGAGCAACTGCTCCCAGGATGTTCAGCCTTCNCCTAAACAAAGCTTGTTCTCGTCCATCAACAGTGAAAAGAGAATGAGGGAGAATCTCTATCCCGTACTGAATGTGGGGGGAACACTGCAACCAATGATGAGGAGAAGGCTGAGATACTCAACGCTGCCTGTGCCTCTGTCTTTAATGGGCAGAGCAACTGCTCCCAGGATGTTCAGCCTCCTGAGCAAGTAGATCCGGATGGTGAACAGCACAAATCCCCATATCCAGGAAGAAGCAGTCAATGATCTGCTCCTGTAACAACTAAGAGCCAAAAGACACAATTACTCGTGTACTGGCGTTTCAGTTACGCGACCAAGACCTACACTTGGACACACAACTGCAGCACAGCTCAACTCTCTGCTGCTCACAGCCTCAGCAGTCTCATTTGGAAGAGAAGATCCAGCCTTTTCACCCAAGTACTCATTTCCCATGGGTTACCTGATGTCCCTCTAATTTCTTGGGATCTCAGTTCTTCACGCAGCAGCAAGGTCTACAACAGCAAGATGCCTCACTTTTTGATTGAGCGGGGTAAATTAAAAGAGTGGGTGTTTTACAGTGGCATTTGAGTGTCTTCAATGGAAAATGTAAGCAGCGTCCATCACTACTTGGAAATACTGATTCTGATTGTAGAAAAAGGCTTTCCAAGACAAGATGGTGCTTTAAAATCTACAGCTACTGTTCTCACAAACAGCATTCAAGTCCTCAGTACCTCACCAACTGCTCCTGAAAACTGAAAAGACCCCAACCTGGATATTTCCTCGTCTGGAAGGAGGAAATCTGACCATCAGATTCCAAACTGAAGAGCTCTCCTCATTACTAAGGAGTGTTATTTCATGCAGGGTAATCCCACTCTACCACGCGCTCTGTCGCTCTCTCCTCACGACTTTCAACACAAAAACTATTTTCCATTGTTAAGTTGCTTTTCCACATCAGCACAGTGAATAAATCCAACAAGACTTCCTGCTTTTCCCATCTCTCCCGAGCCGTCTGACAACATCAGCACAAAATGCAACTCGCAAAAAGACTGTGGTGGATTGCTGGAAATCTTTGCTACCGCAGAGGTTCTCTCTCCTAGGTTTCGTGCGGAGGCCGATTGAGATTTTACAAATTGATCGGCATTTTTGAGTCGCAGCCCTGAATTCTGTGGCGTTTTGCTGTATTTAGAGTCAAACTGCTGCTCCTTTTCCAAAAACCCAGGGTAAGCTGCTGAGCTAATAAAAGTAACTCAGGGTGCACGCTGGGTTCAAGGAAGGGTGTTATATGTATTGCTCTAGAAACATAACATTCTGATCTGTGAATGAAGAATGAGATGAGAAACCTTTAAGGTGTTTACAAAATGCCAATATTTTTGTGAAATTCATGTTAAAATAGACTACAGGCTGGGTAAATTGTCTGTGCTGTGAAAGCCTGGGCTTAGAAACTTAAGAATTCAAAGGGTTTGGAGGAAATCCAAATGAAAGCATTAAAATGTCAGAACTGAACACTTTCTGTTTCAGTTCACACGACCAAGGAAGATTTTGATTCAAGCACACATCCTCCAAAGCTTCATGGAATCACAGAATTATTTGAGCTGGAAAAGCCCTCTGAGCTCATCCAGCCCAAACCATGACCTAACATCACCACATTGGCCACCCCAGGGCACTCAGGGCCACAGCCAGGCTGTCCTTCAACACCTCCAGACACGAGGACTCCCCCACTGCCCTGGGAAGTCCATTCCAGGGTGTGATCACCCTTTCCACCAGGAAGGGCTTCCTAACATCCAACCTAACCCTGCCCTGTCGCTAGCTGCCTGGGAGAAGGAGCCTGACCTCCACTTACCCTCAACCTCCATCAGGGAGTTGTGGAGAAGGCGAAGATCCACCCTGAGTCTCCTCTTCCCCAGGCTAAACACCCCCAGCTCCCTCAGCCTCTCCTCACTGGATCTTCCCTCCAGTCCCTTCCGCAGCCTCATAATACTCCTGGTATTCCTCACATACAATCAAGCAGCAGAGAGAACACATGGTGAATGAGTAAGGGATTCTGCCTCTGGTAAGAACAGAAATGAGTCAACTCCTTATCTATTGCTTTATAAATGAAATACAAATTTGCCCCAGGAATAAAGACAACTAATGCTGCCAGACGCATTCAACCGCATCAAACGCTTGAGGAAGTAAGGAGCGAACTGGCAGCGTTTGGTAGAGTTTGAAGGAACAACTGACACTGCTGTTTGTTTAGGAAAATCAGTGATGTCTGGGGCTGGCAGAGGGTGGGACTGCTGTGTTTGTATTTATGGCACATGCTGCATGTAGTTAACTCCCCCATGACAGCCATAGAATCCTTAGGGAGTGGAAGGGACCTCGAAAGTCCATCCAATCCCCCTGCCACAGCAGTACCACCTAGACCAAGGGCACGCAGTGCCCCTTGTCCTGTCACCAGATGACCTTGAGAAGAGCCTGGCTCCATCCTCCTGACACCCACCCCTCACAGATTTAGAGACATCAGTGAGGTCCCCCCTCAGCCTCCTCTTCTCCAAGCTCAAGAGACCCAGCTCCCTCAGTCTTTCCTCATCAGGGAGCTGCTCTCCTTCCTTCATCATCTTCGTTGCTCTACGCTGGACACCCTCCAGCAGCTCTGTGTCCTTCTGGAACTGAGGGGCCCACAACTGGACACAGTACTCCAGATGTGGCCTCACCAGTGCAGAGTAGAGGGGGAGAAGAACCTCCTTTGATCTGCTAACCACCCCCTTCTGATCCCCCCCAGGATGCTGTTGGCCCAATACACCACTTGCACTCGCTTATGCTCCATAATGACTCAAGTGATGCGTGCAACCTAGCACGGGCTGAGCAGCCACCTCTTCACCAAGCATTAACAGGGCCAGCTGTACTTGAAAAAAATCAACCTTTGGCTGAAACTGAGGGCCCCAAAAAACACCCACCCTGCAAAATTAGGATGAGGTTAAAAACCCCTAATCTTGATCCAAACAGAAAAGAATGCATATATATTGTCAGCAATTTTGTGTACAGGGAAGAACAGATGATCAGTCTCCTCATCACAGAAGTCTAAGCAGCTCCACGTGCGTTTTTCCTCATGCCTCACGTGCCTGCAAGCCAAGAGCAGCCTGGCAGACAGGGACCTGGCAGTACTGGTTGGCAACTGGCTGAACAGGAGCCAGCAGGGTGCCCAGGTGGTCCAAAAGACCAATGGCATCCTGGCTTGGATCAGCAATAGTGTGGCCAGCGGGACTAGCAGTGTAATTGTCCTCCTGTGCTGAGCACTGGTGAGATCTCCCCCCAAGTACTGGGGGCAGTTCTGGGCCCCTCCCTTCAAGAAAGAGATTGAGGGGCTGGAGTGGGTCCAGAGGAGCAACGAGGCTGGGGAAGGGACTGGAGGGAAAGTCTGATGAGGAGAGGCTGAGGGAGCTGGGAGCACTTAGCCTGGAGATGTGGAGGGTTCTTTAGCTGGAGACAGTCCTTATTAAAGAAATTATAGTAGAAATATACTTAGCAAATCATATTCTTATCTGAAAAGTATAGAGCTCACATGAGCAAAAATCTCTGAAATATTTGCAATCATCTGCAAAATCAGTCCCACAACAAATGGTAACCTAGCACTCGTAGGTCCACTTCAGCGGCCACTTGCTGCTTTTTTCAAACACCCTTGAAGTAGGGAAAGCCATAAAGTGCAAAGACAAGTCCATTTCACTTCCCTGTATCAGATACAGCCTTACAGAAATGGAAATTATAGTCATTATTGAGGCTGGAATAGACCTCTGGGACCATCCAGCCCAGCCCAGGACCTCACATCACCACATCGGCCAGATCAGGGCACTAAGGGCCACAGCCAGGCTGTCCTTCAACACCTCCAGACACGGGGACTCCACCAGTGCCCTGGGCAGACCAGTCCAGGCTCTGAGCACCCTTTCCCTGAGGAAGGGCTTCCTAACTCTCCCGTTTAAACAACCACTGCCATCAGAATCACTTTCAGGACACAAGAGCCATCTGCAGGATCTTCTCTCCCTTGCAAAAACTTCAGCTGCAATGGAATTAGTGTTATTACTGAGGCTGGAAAGACCTCTGAGCTCATCAAGCCCAGCCTATGAGCTGACAGCCCCTCAGCCAGATCATGGCACCAAGTGCCACATCCAAATAAGAGATCTGTGTTTACCCACAAGATAAAAAGGGGCTCTGATAGCTCCTGCAGAGAAGGCAGGTAGCGGGTTTCAGTTTTACCCAGATATAAAGGAGAAAAAACCCATCCCAGCCCTGTGTGGGAAATGCATTCAAGAGCCAGCAATTCCTCAGGCATATCCTCGATGAAACTAACACCAGAAAACTAGTGAGACCATCTTCTGTGAAGTCTGTTCTCCAGAAAGCTATTAAAGAATTTATTTCTAAAGTACATTTTAAATGCATCTGGGTGAGGCCAATCCCAGGAACAATTCCCAGCTGGGTGCAGAGTCCTGAAGAGAAAGACTTGGGGGTGTTGACTGGTAAGCTGCTCAATATGAGCTGGCGGTGAGCTCCAGCAGCCCAGAAGGCCAACTGCATCCTAGGATGCATCAAGAGAAGTGTGGCAAGCAGAGCAAGAGAAGGGATTCTGCCCCCTTACTCCGGTATTGTGACACCCCACCTCGAATACTGTGTCCAGTTCTGATGTCCCCAACAGGAGGAGGGCATGGAACTGTTGAATAGAGTCCAGAGGATGATCCAAGGGTCAGGGGCATGTTTGCCAAGGCAAAGAAGACATCCTGTACCTCATCAGTTTCCTCAGCTTTGGTCTCTGTTTCTCCAGCTTTGAATAAAGGATGGAGATTGCTCCCTAGGCCTCTTTTTTGCTGTTAATGAGCAGAAACCCTTCTCATTGTCTTCTATGACAGTATCCAGATTAAGTTCTTAAGTTGGACTTTGGCCCTTCTAATTTTCTCCCTGCATAAAGCTCACAATATCCCTGCAGTCTTCCTGCCCCTTTTTCCAAAGGTCATAAACTCCTTTTCTCCTCAGCCCCAGGCCAAAGCTCTCTTTTCAGCCAGGCTTGTCTTCTTCCCCTCCAGCTTGTCTTTTGGCATGTGGGGACAGCCCAGGCCCTGCCTATTGAATTTCCTTCTTAAAGAATGCCCACCCTTCCTGAACTCTTTGCCACTCAGCACTGCCTCCCAAGGGACTCTGTCAAGCAGGCTCTTTAACAGGCTAAAGCCTGCCCTCCAGAAGTCCAAGGTTGCCACTCCGCTGATACCCTTTTCTCTGAGAACAAAGTACTGTCGTTTTGTGATTGCTGTGCCCAAGACAGCCTCCAAACAGCACGCCCACCATAAGTTATTCTCTGTTTACAACCAGCAGGCCCACTGTTGGGAGCACTGACCATAGTTGGACCACACACCAGCTGTATTAGCAAGCTGCATCCTCCTGGCCACTTAAGACTCCTGAACTGTTGCCTCTCAGCTGTACTGTATTTCCAGAAGACATCTGCTTAAGCTGAAAGACCCCCATGAGGAAAATGGCTAGCGACTGTGAGACTTGTATATATCATCTGCTTCTTGATCGTGGTTGGGTGGTCTATAACAAACTCCCACAACGATACACGCTTCGTTGGCTTTCCCTCTGATCCTCTCCTGAAAGCTCTGAACGCTGTCATCACCAACGTTAAGTTCTAGACAATGAAAACACTCCACAACAAGCAGGGCTACCCCACCTCATCTCCTTCCTCGCCTTCACCTTCTGAAGAGTCTGTACCTGGTCACTCGTGCAAGTCTTGACTTCAGTCCCAGGGAATGGCACAGATCATCCCGAGCACCGTCCTGCAGTTCCTGCAGAACACCCAGAGGATCAGGCCCAGTCAGCAGGGGTTGGTTCATAAAGGGCAGGGCCTGTCTGACCACAGCTAACATGCAGAATAAATCGGAAGGACAAAGTCGATGATCTATAGGCAATATATGCAGAGAAGCCTCTGCTGATCACAGACCATGCTGAACTCAAAATGCTCCACATCCTCCCAGTCTGATGGAAACTACCTGTTAGTTTTCCTATGTAATTTATTTGAAATCACAATTTTGCAGATCCCCCAAGACCTTTGGTAAGCTGTAAATAAACACCTGTCCTTGGAAATAACCACGTCAAACAGACATCCATCCTAGCCTATAAACCTACAAAGCATGGACTACTCACGTACAGGAGCAGAGCAGCAAGAAACTGCAGCAGAGCTTCATTTATGCATGTATGTACATAGTGCACTTGTTTACAACCTACTGGAGAATTCACACAGCATTACTGAAGTTAACAGGACTTTATGCGTTCACTGAGCATAACGATGTTTGAAATAGCCACTGCTTAAAGAGAAATGCTGCAATTTATCCAAAAATGCCTATGCAGAAGTGTCCCCTTCTGGCAACGCTGAGAAAACAGGCAGGACTTTCAGGTTCCAAAGTGTGCAGAGTGACTGCTTTTTAATTGCATTGATTCCTGGGCAAGCACCTAGTCTTTAGTCAGCCAAATTCCCAACGAACACAAGCTCTGCTTGACTGAGCCTTCAAGATTGAATCACATAGTGGCTCAGGTTAAAAGGGACCTCAGAGAACATCCACTCCAACTCCCTGCCATGGGCAGCAGCACGTCTTACCAGACTTGGCTGCTCAAGTCCTCATCCATCTCGGCCTTAAACACCTCCAGGGAGGGGGCAGCCACAGCCTCTCTAGGCAATTGATTCCAGAGTCTCTCCGCTCATGGACTGAAGAGCTTCCTCCTGGATCTATTCTGAACGCTAAACATTAATACTCTACACTGACACGCAATAACAACAACCCAATTCATTGAACAATTACAACTTCCATGTAATTACTTTCTGAATAAAGAGAAAAAATTATGAGAATGGGCAAACTTCAGCTAATCCAGTCATTTTCTACACAAAAAGAACACAACTGTTTTCACTCACTCAGAATAAGTAGTATGTTAAGCTGCTTCAATCACAAACCCACTATTTTCCGGGGACAAGTATGGATGGAAAAATGATCACAGAATATTCTACTAAACACAAACAAAGAAAACTCCACTTTTTAAATCCAAAATAATATCAAAAATTCAAGCCCAGTGCGTTAATGAGAACAGCTCAGAACACAGGCTCTCTGTCACCACAGCAGAGAACAGGAGGTGCAGTCTGCCAGAAAACCATAAATAAATCAAACTCTTCAGGCTGTTGGTCTTTTGTCACCCTTCCACCACTATTTTATTTAGTGTGTGGTTCTGTAATTCAAACCTAGTGGAGGATGCATGATTGGATTACTAAGAACTACACAGTAGCCCCTAATGTAAAGAAGATACTGCAAGTGTTTTATCCTTCACCAGTTTCACTGACTCCAGATGTCTCACAGTAAACGTTCTAGGTTAGAAAAAAGCCCCAGATTGTTTGCATCATCTCTTCTTTCCTTTTATTCCCAAAAATTATATATATGCTTTGTTTTAGACCATGGGGGAGGTGGAAACCCACCCCAGCATCACCACCTCGAGGTCGGTCCTTTGCTGGTCAGAGAAGCTGAGCCCACTCACAAGTTAATGACCCATTGGAGTGGGCAAAGGGAAACAGCTCCAAGCAGGAGTCAAGGCTGAGCTGAAAGAAACGGTTTTGGCTTTCGAGAACAGGTCTGGCTTCCAGGCAGGAGGGGTTAATTTAAGGGGGTTGTGATAGGTGTGGAAGAGGTGCAGGGGCATTCCTTTATGCCCTGCACCCCAATAAAAACATGCTGCTCTCTCTCTTTGCCACCTCTCCCTTTTCCCTCTCCCAGGACCCTGCTGGACAGCCATGCAGCGGGGCAGAAGACTGCAGCCCACAGCCAGGGGTCTTGGCCAGCCCCAAGTGCTGGGATGCCACACACTCAAAGCTGCACCCTGGTAGCAGCAGGACATGGTGGCAGGGGATCCTAGCTGCTGCTGGCTGGCTCTGGCTATGCTGGCAGAAAGTTTTCCCCCCCAGCCGCACGCTGAGGCAGTAGAGCGCAGAGAGGAACCACCAAGCTTGATTCTTTGCCATGGCAGGCAGAGCAGTTACTTTGATCGTCACAAGCCTGGAGAAGCAGGGATTGGTGAGCTAGCCTTAAAGAGGGGGAAAAAACCCATAAGACTGAGCCCCTGAAGGAGGAGGGAGTTCCCTGCTGAATGGCTGACGCAGCTGCCATTGTGTGTTTGCCATGTGGCCAAGCCATTCGGCTGCTGCCATCCTGATTTATGGAACAGCAGGAAGAGATGTATTCTCACAGCTTGCCACTGAGAAAGACTCTGGAACTACTTTGAGTTAGCGGGAGCACAGAGCCTGGAAGGGCATTTGCTGTTCCAGCTTGGCAGGACTGTTCGCACAAGACAAGCTGAGGATTTGGAACTCTTAAACCTTTGGCAGAAGGTCGGGAAATTGTGGATTCAAGTGTCCTAGGGGTGGGTCCCCCCTTGTTGCTGCAGCTGTACTGTGCTGTGCGTCCCCCTCTCCCCAGGAGACCTGACCTGAAGCCAAACACTGCTACAGAATGCTCTGCCCATTCCTTTATCTCAGAGTGCCTGTGATGGAGTTTTGTTTGTGTCACCTGC
>VZRI01013462.1:0-18980 GCA_013397515.1 Upupa epops
CTGGTGCCTGGTTTTGCTCCTCTCCAGATGCTGGACTCTACCTGCTCAGAAATTATATGAGTTCTCTCCACTCTTTACAAGGGAACTTCTCAAGAGCTCCAGCCCTCCCACACATTTTACAATCACAGGTAGGGAAGGACTTTCCAAGCTGCCTAGGAACAAGGGGTTTCAATCCCTCAGCCGTGAGCAACCTCACAGGGCTCCCACATGGCCTTCCAGCACAGCCACAGCAGCAATAAGAAACAGTTCTTATGGTCTCACAAAACACAAATCTGCCTGCTGGCAGGAGATGCTGGAAAACCTTACAGAGCCACTGCATCCCCTGGACTTTGGAGTCCAACCCCCCCTGCTCAAGAAAGACCACAGCACCTAGGGGAAGTCACCCATGAACGCATCCAGAGGGATCTGGAAAGGCTCCAGAGAAGGAGACTCCACTACCTTCCTGTGCAGCCCATGCCAGTGGTCTGTGACCATCTCAGTAAAGAAGTACTTTCTCATAGGGCTTCTGCATCAGGGACAACTACCCCATCTCACCCACAGCCAGGTCTACAGTTTCTGTGGTGGCTTCACAGAATCATCAAATCACAGGGCTGGAAGGGACCTCTAAAGGGCATCCAGTGCAACCCCCCTGCACCAAGCAGATCCAGCACTCCCCAGGTCAGGCTGCCCAGAGGCCCAGCCAGCCTGACCTGCAATGGCTCCAGGGATGGGGCCTCCACCACCTCTCTGGGCAGCCTGTTCCAGGGAGCCCCCACCCCTGATCCCACTATTCCTACATCCCATGGCTGGAGGGTGAAGGCAGCAGAAGGGTGATGACACCAGAGACTCCACAACAATCTTTTCGCTGTGGGTTTCTGGCACAAAACAACATGAGGTATCACAGAACATCCAGGGTGCTTCAAGGGCTACAAAACAACCCAACGTTACTGAACTGCTGCCGGGAGAGGGTTCCTTCAGCTCTACCCGAACTGCAGCCATTTCCGCTCTGTGTAAATCCAGGGAAAAGACCTGCTCTGTGCCAGAGCATCCTGACCCACAGCCAAAACAGCTTCTTTGAATGAAGATGATTTCTCCTGCCAGTCTGGCTGCTGCCTGGCTGGCAACCCCAGGGGTACTCAATCCAAGTGTTTTCCTGAAGATTAGAGTAGGCAGAAACAGTGAGGAGGAACAGAGGGCTCTCCATCAGCAGGTTGGGATCTGAGCCACACAACTGCATCTGGCACTGCTTCTCCAAGCCAAGGGAGTGGGGGGAGTTGAGCCTAGAGGAGACTCAGGAGGGACTTTCTCCTTCTCTCCAACTCCCTGANTTAGGTTGGATGTTAAGAAGTCCTTCCTTCCAGAAAGGGGGATCAGAATCTTGACTGGACTGCCCAGGGCAGTAGGGGAGTCCCCATCTGTGGAGGTGTTGAAGGACAGCCTGGCTGTGGCCCTGGGCTGGGCTAGAAGAGCTCAGAGGGCTTTGCTAACTTCAATCATTCTGGGATTTTGAGCATCTGAGACTGCTGCAGAAGAGATCAGTTCCCCCTTACAAAGCAGGGACATCCTGAAAGCAATTTAGAGGGGTAACCCCTTCACACTATGAAAAAAGGGAGACAGTAGCAGATAAATGAAGTTCAGGGAAAAGAAAAAGCATCTCTGATACTCCAGCAGGTCCTGAACATTCATTCACATCCCACCTCATAGCTGGTGAGAGATCAAACCCAGAACTTCAACAGATTGTTTTGTGCTCCCTCATGTCTCCAGGATGTAACTGGGCTGGCAGGGAGCCCACAGACATCCCCACATCCTTCAAGCCGAGAGGTTTTGCACCGCCTCTGAAACCACACAAGGAATCCTCAAGGCTGAAGTGAGAATGACCCTGTGGTTAGTGCCGAGGCCACAGTGTGTGTGTGTGTGTGTGTGTGTGTGTGTGTGTGACAGACTGGTTTCTAGCTCATCCCAGCAATGTAGCAGCATCTCCAAAAGCAGACAGCACTCGGATTGTTTCCAAAGAGTTCTGTAAGGTTTCCACAGGTCCTGGAGTGCTTGAAATGCACCAGATGGGAGAGATGTGCAACAGTCACCGTTTCATCTAGGGAAAACTATATCCTTCTTTAATGTCCTCTTGCCACTCAGGTGAATCCCAAGAAGATTCAGCACAAACAGTTTAACTGGTTTCCTGGAGGACAGTGATTCAGACCTAAACAACAGCAGATGAAGCAAGCCCTCCTGAAGAGCCCGTTTAGTCCTGGGCCTCTTCCTACACTTCACAACCTCCTCCCTGAACCCAGTTCACTACCAGGGAGGCAGAATGTGGGAGAGAAGTTTCCGTAATTTCTCTCTCAAATGAAGTGCAGCGGAGACCCTCTTGCCTGGAGGAGGAGATGCATCTTGGCTGCTAGCAGGAGAGGCTGGACCGGCAAAGCCTGAGAAACCCCCAATGGATGATCTACACAACTTTCAAGAGAAGGAAGTAAGGGCTGGGCCTGTCCTTCAGTGAGCAGTTGAGGTGCCAAGAGGCAGAGCAGACCACATCATCGCTGACAGGGCCTTCAGGGCTCCAAACACTGACACAACCCAACATCAGGACATCAACACCTCTAGTATCTGAGGAACCTTCCACCACTCCTAGGAGAAGCAGCTGGAAATGGCTCCTGGGCTCTCTGAGCCCCCTTGGCAGAGCACGGCAGGTCAAGCACTACTCAGGTCAAGCGCTACTCCACACAATACACAGACCGGCTGTGATACCATGAGCTAAACGACAGCCACATTGCAAACCAACAGCCCAGTTCTGTCACCATGGGTTAGCGAGAAAAAGCTCTACTCAACTACAGCTCAGGAATGAGAGGGACCACGGGGCAGAGCGCCAGCCTCCCCTCACTCTGCTGTGGGCAGAAATTTAACCCTGACCAAGCTTTCTCACCTTCCCCTCCTAACCCAACCACCTACTGCTCTGCAATCACTGCGCAGTAAATGCAAACAGTGTCCTCCAGGGCCCCCAGATAGAATCATTCAATCACCCTGGCTTGAAAAGAGCTCCAGGGTCATCAAGCCAGCCCTCATCCCAACATCCTCCAATACACAGACCATGGCCTCAAGTGCTCTAGCTCCTCGATTTTTAAACCCCTCCAGGGATGGGGACTCCACACCCTCTCTGGGCAGCCTGGTCCAGTGCCAACCGCTCCCAGGAAATAACTTCTTCCTAAGACCCAATCTAACCCTTCCCTGATGCAGCTTGAGGCCATTTCCCCTTGTCCTATCATCAGGAATTGGGGAGAAGAGACCAGCAGCAGCCTTTCTACAACCTCCTGTTAGGGAGCTGTAGAGAGCAACAAGGTCTCCTTCTCAGCCTCCTCTTCTCTAGACTCACTAACTCCAGGTCCCTCAGCCACTCCTCATGCTCTTCAGCCCTCTCCCCATCCTCATTGCCCTTCTCTGTTGCTGCTCCAGCCCCTCAATGTCCTTTTCATCCTGTGGCACCCAAACTGGACCCAGCACTCAAGATGCGGTCTCACAAGTGCAGAGTACATGGGTTGGATATTGTCCTCTAGAGTCCCCAGATGAACATCCTCCAGGGGCCCCAGACTGTTCATAACAAGCAGCACAGAGATTCTTGCAGTGAGAAGAGCTGTAGGACCATGAAGCTGGATTTGGATCTGCTGGAGGAGCTATGGAACAGGAGCCAGGCTTGTGGCCCCAAACCCTTTTCTCCTCCAACAGCATCAGTGACGCCTCCCCACATCAGAGGGCTCTGGAACTAGTCCAGACAGACAGGAAGCACCAGCACAGCTCCAAGCAAATGTGGAACACAGGAATTAACTGGTGTGAGAGGGGTCCAGGCAGAGCTAAAAGCAATCAAAAGAAATTAAGGAAAGAAAAATTAGGCCAAGCGCCACTTGGAATAAATTTAGCTTCCAGTCCCTTGTCCCCAGAGCTGGAGAGGTTTGACAAACTAATCTATGGGGAAAAAACCTGGATCCGCAGAAAGCTGGGAAAAAGTCCAGAGGTTATTTCAGTCTTCAGTTTGGAGATCTTGTTTCTTGATTTTTTTTCGGATGTTGGGTCACTCCAAGCTGGTCCAGTTCCAAGAACAGGGCACTGGAACAGGCTGCCCAGGGGGGTTGTGGAGTCTCCTACTCTGGAGATGTTCATGACCTGCCTGGATATGTTTCTGTGGACTTGGTCTAGGGGATCCCGCTGTGGCAGAGGGATTGGACTAGATGATCTTTCAAGGTCCCTTCCGATTCCTATTGATTCTGTGATGTCATGATGGAAATTCCAAGCCTGGATTTGTTAGTCCTGGAAGGCAGACATTTACCCCCACAGATGCTGCTCTCTGACAAAAGGAGAAATTGTATATCTCCAGTTACATCCTAGAGAGGAAAAAAGCCAACCCAAACCCCAGCACTTGGAGGAGGGAGCTGGGAGAACAGAGCTTTCATGGGTCTTTTTCAGCCTCTGCTGGTGAAGTTTTAATTACTGTAAAACAAAACGCAAGATGACAGCCACGAGCACAAGAAACAAATTGCTGAGAGCTGGGCTGGCTCCAGACACAGTTCAGTTTGTGGGAGTGTTCCACATCATCACAACTTCAACTGTGATGTGACCCTCAGTTACTGGGCCAGTAGAGGCTTCAGGGACCAAAGAGGTGACAGATGTCCCGGTGGCACTTTGCCACTCTAAATCCTTGCTGGCGTGGAGCCTGAAAGGATTCCCCTGCAAGTCAGAGCAGAGTCACACAAGCTGGGAGGGACCCAACCAGTGCAACACTGGGGAAATTAATGCTGTAGGCTGAAGAATTTGGGTTTGTGCTGATTTATGGGCCGAGCGACCTGCTGCTGCATCAACACCATCCAGAGGATTCCCCTCCTCTGGAAAGGCTGAAGCCCTCCAGAGCTCTTCAAAGCTCAGGCAGTTTATTTCTACCCTGGCAGATTTTAAAAAGTCACAAACACACCCCACATCACACCAGGTTCCCCTGAAACACCCAGCCCCAACTGCTGCACCAAGTACGCTTGATGTCTAGTACAGTCCTTGAGCTCCAGATCCCTGCATCCAGGGGTGACAACCATGACACACCCCAGAGATATCCCCCTTTTCTCTGAGCAGCCATCACTTAAAAATTCCACAGCCCCACTAGAACACACAGACTGGCACCTGTGGGGCTGCTGGATTCACTCCTGAGTCAAAGCTCTAACTCCAGTAAAACTGGAGCTTAAATCCAAATGCTGCCCTGATACATGCCTGCAGCACCCCACCCAAACCTCTCACTAGTGGAGATCACGAATCACAAACACTATCAACAGCATCTCCTTAGCACTGTCCCTACCTTGAGGCCAACCAGTGCTGACTGACCCGGCTGCAGACAGCAGCCTGAGAGGCAACAACAGGCTACAGAGTCATTGAGACTGCTAGAAAGGAGCAGCAGCATTGGATTTAAGCTCCCAAAAAGCACTGTTTGTCTGTAAAGACACCGTTTGCTTGGCTGAAAGGTTGGACCACTTCCACCAACACCCGTCCTGCCAGAGCAGGACTCCCTAGATCCAGTGGCACAGCAACAGTCCAGATATGGGCTCCGTAGGGCAGAGCAGAGGGGGAACCTCCATGGATCTTTTAAGTACCCACTTTCTAATCTACCCCAGGGTGCCACTGGCCTTCTTGCCCCCAGGGCCAGGCTGGCTCCTAGCCATCCTGCCGGCCACAGCACCTCCCAGCAGGTCCCTTTCTCCTGTGCTGCTCTCCAGCTCTCTCATCCTGGTGCTGGGAGAAGAACCTGACCCCCCACCACAACTGCACCCTCCCCCAGGGAGTTGGAGAGAGGGAGAAGGTCCCCCCTGAGTCTCCTCTTCTCCAGGCTGAGCATCCCCAGCTCCCTTTCCTATCCCAAAACAAGTGGTTCCTTCTTAAAACACACAATTCCTGGTTGGGTTCTTCCTGCTGCCACCACACTGGCTTTGGTGAGGGACCCTGAGCAAATCTTTACTCCAGCACTGCTGGTTGCTTGAACTCAGCCCCTTCAGAGAAATACTTGGAGTTTGGGTCATTCGGCAGGAGCTCTCAGTGTCCACGAATGGTCCTGGGACTGCTGGTAGAACCTGAAGCTTCTCTGAGGAGGTTTCTGAGGCCATGATTTCATTCAGCTGCCTGTCAATCAGAACTCCCTAGGCCTCTGCCAGATAGCTCCGCAGCTACTCCCTCCCCAGCCTGCAGCACTGCAGAGGGTTGCTGTAGAACCTAGCATAGGACCTAGCACTCAGAAGCTGCTGCTCATGACCACAGAACCCCAAAATTTGCTTAATTCCTCCTGAAAGGGTCTGTAGCTCTCAAATAAATCTCCCTGTTCTGGGGCAGTAGGTACCCAGTCCCTGCTATTCCTGTTTTCATTTGACCACCGATCGCAGGTATAACAGGAGACTCAAGGAAGTGATTTACCTGCCGCAGTCTTCTCGACCGAATTGTAATCCTCGACGACAGAATCTTCAATGACATCACTGATTTTCTGCCATGGCTCCAGCTCCTCCTCTTCACATTCCATGAAAAGGTCAGTGTCCGCCATCCTGCAAAATGATAGAGAAAAAAATCCCTTCACTGGACAACTGCCACTTGTCAGGGTGCAAAAGTCATTCGCTGGGAGAAAAGAGGTTCTGATGGCAGACATGGGAAGGAGCTTTTTATTTCCCAGTGATTCAAAGAGAAAAATCATCAATTGAGCTGCACATTTGGGGGTTTTTGCTTATTTTTCTGATGACTCCACTTCTACAGCCTCCCTACTTCTACAACTTCTGTGTTGCAGGTGCTGAATCCCCTAGGATTTTGCTTCCAGTCACAATGGTTCTGCCTCCCGTGCACACTTACTGACTTCAAATCGGCCTCTAAGAGAGAACCAACCGACTGTGAGGAGGGAGAACCATGGGGTTTGTTCTGCTGTGGATTTGAATAATCTGGGATTGCTGCCAGCCCACAAGACAATCAAACATTGCTGCACACTGCTGCAAAGGTGTGAGCTGTCCCTAGCCCAGAGACCCCCACAATCTCCAACTACTTCAAGAAGACTTAAAGGGATCTTTTGCAGTTACAGCTGTAGTTCACAGAATCCCAGAATGATGAGGCTGGCAAAGCCTTCTGAGCTCCTCCAGCCCAGCCCAGGGCCTAACATCACCCCAGCAGCCACACCAGGGCCCTCAGGACCACAGCCAGGCTGTCCTTCAACACCTCCAGAGATGGGGACTCCCCCACTGCCCTGGGCGGTCCAGTCCAGGCTCTGGAGGAAGGGCTTCCTAACATACAACCTAACCCTTCCCTGGCAGCCTCAGGCCCTGCCCTCTTGTCCTGGTGCTGTGTGTCTGGGAGAACTCAACCCACCCTGACTGCACCCTCCCTTCAGGGAATTGGAGAGAGGGAGAAGGTTCCCACTGAGTCTCCTCTCCTCCAGGCTGAAGCCCCCCAGCTCCCTCAGTCTCTTCTAAGCGGCTTTCCCTCCAGTTCCATCCACTCAGGGAGGATGTGCAGTCTCCTCTGAAGCCTTTACAGACCCTCTGCTTCAGCAGGGGTGATGGACTTGATGACCTCCTAAGATCTCTTCCAACACTGATGATCAGGGTCTGTATCGATGCTGACACAAGGACATTCTAACACTGTGAGCCACAACAGCACTTTTTGCTCCACTCTTTTCCCATCTCCCTGCTTGCTTGGCTATTGTGAACACCCACAGGTTTTTGTGGCTCTGCCCACAGTGAATGTCAAGGATTTTCTCCTGGGATCACAACGAATCCAGACCTCAACAACAGGATCAAAAAAATACTGAGGCTGGAAAAGACCTGAGATCATCAAGTCCAGCCTGAGAGCAGCTCCTCTGGCCTTGCTCCACCCTGTCAATCTCTTTCTTGAAGGGATGGGCCCAGCACTGCCCCCAGGACTCAAGGGGAGGCCTCCCTAATACCCAGGACAAGAGGGCGATCCCATCCCCAGCCCTGCTGGCCACAACAGTGCTGACCCAAGCCAGGATGCCATTGGCCTTCTGGGTACTCTGCTGGCTCCTGTTCAGCTGCTTTTCACCCAATCTTCCAGTTCCCTCTCTTCCAGGTTACTCTCCAGCCACTCATCCCCCAGTTTGGAGCTGCAGGGGGTTACTGTTAGCATCCAAAGGGCTCCAAAAAGCCGACTTTCACTGCTCTTACTGGGATCTAATGGACAGACAGGCACCTCCCATAACTCTTGGACAACCCACAGACTCTTAAGTCAAGCTGTGGGGAAGAGCTGCCTCCCAGTCTTGGTTTTGCACCACTTCAGGGCCTGACTCCTCCTAAACCTCACTTAGAAACAGCGATGATGCAGAACTGTCACTGTATGACTCAGGAAAATGAGCCTTTCATCAGTGAGTCTCATTCCGAGACCTCAACTGCACCTTTATAGTATCAGGGAATCCCAGAACATCATGGGTTGAAAGGGTTCTCTAGAGATCACCCAGAGCAAAACCCCTGCCAGAGCCAGACCCTCCAGGAACAGCCCAGGAGGGTTTTGGATCTCTCCAAAACAGGAGACTCCACAGCCTCTCTGGGCAACCTGGGCCAGGGATCTGTCACCCTCACAGGAAAGAAGGACCTCTAAGATCATCAAGTACAACCTTCAACCTAACAACTTCATGAGCACCAGAACATGGCCCAAAGAGCCACAACAACTCATCCCTTCAGGCATGGAGACTTCCCTACGGCCCTGGGCAGTCCAGTCCGGGCTCTGATTCACCTTTCTGTGAGGAAGGGCTTCCTAACATCCAGCCTAACCCTCCCCTGTCAGCCTCAAGGCCTGCCTTCTTGTCCTGGTGCTGCATGCCTGGGAGAAAAGACCAACCCCTCCTGACTGCAACCTCCCTTCAGGGAGTTGGAGAGAGGGAGGTGCCCCTGAATCTCCTCTTCTCTAGCCCCCAGCTCCCTCAGCCTCTCCCCAGCAGCCTTTTCCTCCAGTCCCTTCCCCAGCCTCTTTGCTCCTCTGGCCCCTCACCAGCTCCTCAATCTCTTTCTTGCAGGGAGGGGCCCAGCACTGCCCCCAGCAGTCAAGGAAGAGGCCAACGGACAACCTCATTTCAGGCATCTGGAAAGGGCAAGTAGGACTCCTCTTCTCCAGGCTGAACACTCTCCAATCCCTCAGCCTTTCCTCAAATAAAATGACATTGGCTCATTTGGAAAAGGAAATGAAGGGGACAGGAACCGTCGTCAGTCCCATTTAGCTGCCTGTATTACATTAAGCTTGAAGGAGCCACCATGCTCTGCACAGCTGGTATCCCAGCTGCTTGAAAGTCTCCACTGGCTTCAGTCCTGCAGTGTGTGAGACCATTTATTACCCCTCATCTTAACAGCAGGAGCACATGAAGATCCTACTAGTAGTCCGGAATCAAACTCCTTGTTCAGCCCTGATCTCATGGAGTCCAACTCAGAGTTCCCCCCATGCTGTTAGAAACTAAAGGAATCAACCCAAACAACGGGGATAAAGAAGGAGTTTCTGGATGACCAAGGGCAGGAGAACAGAGCCCAGGGAAGGAAATTTGGAAGCTGTTTCCCTCAGGAAAAGGGAAAGCTAAAGGAGCTGTCAGGCAGAGAAGGATGTGGGGGTGTTGATAAACAGCAGCCAGCAGGGTGCCCAGGTGGCCCAGGCAACCAGTGGCATCCCAGCTTGGATCAGCACTGGTGTGGCCAGCAGGGCTAGGGATGGGATTATCACGCTGTACAGTGCACTGGGAAAGCCTCCCCTCGAGTCCCGAGGGCAGTGCTGGGCATTGCAGGACAGGAAAGATGGAGGGGCTGCAGAGGGGGCAGAGAAGGGCAACTGGGTTGGTTGGGGGTCTGGAGAACAAGGCTGATGGGGAGAGGCTGAGTGAGCTGGGCCTGCTCAGCCTGGACAAAAGGAAACTGAGGGGTGACCTCACTGCTCTCTATAGCTCCCTGAAGGGGTGTGTGTGTGTGTGTGTGAGGTGAGAGGGGCAGTTGGCCTCTTATCCCCAGGGACTGGTATTAGGAGCAGAGGAAATGGGGTCAGGTGGTGCCAGAGGAGGGTCAAGTTGAATCTGAGGAAAAATACCTTCCCATATCTTCCCAGAGGGTGGAGAGGCCTTGGAACAGGCTGCCCAGGGATGGGGGGAGGCACCATCCCTGCAGGGGAGCCAGGGGTTTGAGGAGCTAGGGTAGTGGTTGGGGGTCATAGGGTAGGTGGTTGGACTGGATGATCTTAAGGTGCTTTCCAACCAGGATGACTCTGGGATTCTGTGAAACTTTAAAATGTGGAAATGTTCTTCTCTCTGTCCATTAACAGGACTTTTTCTCATAAGCAGAGCTGAGGAAAAGCACAACCAAGCTCACCCAGGACCCAACTTCAGCCTGAGAGCAACAACACTGATCAATAACTAAGTATTTATGATTTCCAATATTCACCTTCCACAGAAGCTTCCAGAAAACAAACTACAATTTAAATAAACCATCCAGTGAAGCAGCTAGGATGAAGCTTCTCCTCAGTCAGCTCCCAACCAATCGCTATCAATCTGAAAGTGCCTTCCCAACAAGAAACGAGTGTTGTGATGGGATAAACCAATCTGCTCTGTTAATTACAGTTCAGAATGCAGAACAACCAATCAAGATGTATAACAACACACCCAATATATTAAAAAAAAAAAATCAAGAGCATTATTCAGCTCCTCATTATTCAAGAGATGCAAAGACAAAACGTTGGAGAGACGGTGGTTCCAAGCATCTTGACAGCAACTCACAGCGTTTCATCTGTTTGCATGAATCCAATGAAGAAAATGTCTCCCTGCTCCTCTACCTCAGCAGCTTGTTTTTTCCAAGCTTTGATCTTGAATATTTTGGTGTCTTCAGAAGCCTTTGTTCAATAAAATGATTAATCTCAATGATAAATAGTCAGCATTTAGCTCTTGGGCACCTGGTTGGCAGCTGCTCGGTTGCAAGTAACGGATGGCAGGAAGAATTCATTCATAGACATGAGAAATAATGACAGCACTCTATACACAGAATCCCAGAATGACTGGAAAAGGCCTCTGGGCAAGCTCAACCCAGCCCAGGACTTAGTATCACCCCAGCAGCCACACCAGGGCACTCAGGGTCACAGCCAGGTTGTCCTTCAACATCTCCAGGGATGGGGACTCCCCCTCTGCCCTGGGCAGTCCAGTCCAGGTTCTGATCCCCCTTTCTGGGAGGAAGGGCTTCCTAACATCCAACCTAACCCTTCCCTGGCAGTCTCAGGCCCTGCTCTCTCATCCTGGTGCTGGGTGCCTGGGAGAAGAGCCCAACCCCCCTTAATTGTACCCTCCCTTCAGGGAGTTGAAGAGAGGAAGGTTCCCACTGAGTCTCCTCTTGTCCAAGCTGAACTCTCCCAGCTCCCTCAGAATCTCCCCAGTAGCCTTTCCCTCTAGTTCCTTCCCCACTCTTGTTGCTCCTCTGGCCCCCCTCCAGTCCCTCCACCTCTTTCTTGCAGGGAGGGACCCAGCTCTGCTCCCCCAGTGCCCAGGACAGGGGGACAGTCCCATGCCTAGCTCTACCGGCCACACCAGTGCGGATCCAAGCCAGGATTCAATTGGCCTTGCAGGCCACCTGGGCATCCTGCTGGCTCCTGTTCAGCTGGTTATCACCCAGTGCTCCCAGTTCCCTCTCTGCCAGGCTNAATCTCCCCAGTAGCCTTTCCCTCTAGTTCCTTCCCCACTCTTGTTGCTCCTCTGGCCCCCCTCCAGTCCCTCCACCTCTTTCTTGCAGGGAGGGACCCAGCTCTGCTCCCCCAGTGCCCAGGACAGGGGGACAGTCCCATGCCTAGCTCTCCCGGCCACACCAGTGCGGATCCAAGCCAGGATTCAATTGGCCTTGCAGGCCACCTGGGCATCCTGCTGGCTCCTGTTCAGCTGGTTATCACCCAGTGCTCCCAGTTCCCTCTCTGCCAGGCTGCACTCCAGTCACTCATCCCCCATTCTGGAGCTGCAGGGGATTACTGTGGCCAAAGTGTAGGATCCTGTCCTTGGCCCTGTTCAACCTCATCCTGTTGGCCTCTGCCTACTGACACAGCCTATCCACAGCTCTCTGGACATGCAGCAAGGAATCCAGTCTTTCAGGATCAGGAGAGATTTCTCCTTGTTAGCTGGAAAAAGGGGAGACATTCAGGGGAAGAACTGAACCACAAACTGCTAGGAAAAGCCTTGGCAGTGGATCCTGACTGTTGATGGGGATACTGCTACCACACAAAACATCTTCATTGGTGGCTTAGTTTCATAGAATCATCAAGTTATTTTGGTGGGATGGGATTTAGGGATCATTTAGTTCCAAGCTTCTGCCGTGGGCAGCAGTGCCTCTCACCAGACCAAAAGGGCTTCATGGAGGAGAAGCTGAACAGCAGCCAGCAACAGTTGCTGCAGCCCAGAAACCTCTCCTGTGCTGGGCTGGATCCCAAAGATGGTCCCCAGCAGGGCCAGGGAGGTGATGGCCCTCTCTGCTCTGTTCTGGAGAGACCTCCACTGGAGTCAAGCAGCCACTTCTCAAGGTCCCAAGAGCAAAAGGAGCTGGAGCTGTTAGATTAAGTCCAGGGGAGGCCATGAGGATGCTCAGAAGGGTGGAGCACCTCTGCTCTGGGCACAGGCTGAGGGAGTTGGGGCTACTGAGCTGCAGAGGAAAAGGCTGTGGGGACACCTTGGAGCAGCTGCGAGTCCCTGCAGGGGCTCCAGCTTTTCCTGAGGGATCCAGTGCTAGGCAAAGAGGACTGGGTTGCAGCTCCAAGAGGGGAGACTGGGTTGAACTGGGAGGCAGAAATTCCTGGCTGGAAGGGGGCTGAGGCCCTGGCTCAGGTTGCCCAGGGAGGTTGTGGCTGCTCCTTCAGTCCTGGCAGTGTTGAAGGGCAGGTGGGCTGATGGCCCCCTGGTGTGGGGAGAAGTGTTGCTGGCCCTGGCAGGGGGCTGGCACTTGGGGAAATCTGAACAATGTCCTGGCCCACTGCTGACTCCATCAGAACAGGGTCCCCGGTGTTCACAGTTACCTAAAGCCCCAGTGCAGGGCAGGTTCAGCCTCAGCTGCTGAAGTGATCTCCAACAGATCCCTGTTTACCTATTTACAGGTTGATGGTACCTGACACAGAGCAAACAAGTGGGGCCACCCTTCTGCTCTACAGACACAAAGTTTATTTTCCAAAGGGCTTCCAATTAATAATCCCCTCACAGTGTTCATCACTGTCCTCATGATGGGATCTGCTGCTCCTGCTCTAGAAGCTTCACTTTCAAAGTATTTTAGTTTAAAGAGAGGTATAAATAAACCAGCATTGCTGGTGGCCCAATTTCTGCCTATGGGGTAAAATAATCTGTAATGCAATCAGTCCTGAGGGCACACGAGCAGGTCAGGGACCAAGCTCAGCATTACCATTTAGGTGAGCCAGCCCAATAAAAAGCTGTGTTCTGTCTGAAGATGGAAAAGAAAGGAGGGACAGGGACTATCACCCAGGATTGTACAGTCACTTTACCTACAGAGGCACCAGTACAGTGACTGAAGAATCCCAGAATCATTCAGGTTGGAAAAGTCCTTCCAATCCATCCAGTCCAACCATGTGCCCTACAACCCCCAATCACTACCCTAGCTCTTCAAACCCCCTGGCTGCCCAGTTGCTGAACCCCTGCAGGGGCAGTGCTTCCTCCACTCCCTGGGCAGCCTGTTCCAAGGCCTCCCAGCTCTGTCTGGGAAGAAGTTTTTCCTCAGATCCAACCTGACCCTCCCCTGGCATCACCTGACCCCATTTCCTCTGCTCCTATCACCAGTTCCTGGGGAGAAGAGGCCAACCCGCACCTCACCCCACCCTCCCCTTCAGGTTTCTGTAGAGAGCAGCAAGTTCTCCCCTCAGCTTCCTCTTCTCCAGCTCTCTCATCCTCTCCCCATCAGCCCTGTTCTCCAGACCCCCAACCAGCCCAGCTGCCCTTCTCTACCCCCTCCTTGTCCTTCCTGTCCTGTGGTGCCAAACCTGCCCCCAAGACTTGAGATGCGGACTCACTAGGGCCCAGTACAGGTGCAACACCAGCTTCCTGGTCCAGCTGGCCACACTATTGCTGATGCAGGACAGGATGCCACTGGCCTTCTTGGCTACCTGGGCACCCTGCCCAACAGCAGAAATTCATCATTCTCATTCAACTCAAACAGGACCCAGCAACCTCTGCTGCCACCTCTCACTCCCCAGTCCAGATCCAGACTGCTCCCAACAGTCCTCCAGATGCAAACATCTCCAGGTTCTGACCATCTCAGGCAGTGAGTCAGCACTTGAAGTAACAGCTACCCCAAACCAAAGGGTTTTGAGGCCTTGGAACAGGCTGCCCAGGAAGGGGGAGAGGCATTGTCCCTTCAGGGGTTCAACAACCAGGCAGCCAGGGGGTTTGAGGAGCTTGGTTGGGGGACTGTAGGGCAGGCGGTTGGAGTGGATGATCTTGAAGGGCTTTTCCAACCTGGGCGGTTCCATGTAAAGGTAACACCAAGCCTCCGCTGATCCCAATGCAATGTTTCATGTGAGTTTCAGAAGGGAAGGTGCATCCTCACATCAACCTACAATGTAAAACCCCCAGTGACTGCTCAGTGAGGGTCAACCTGAGCAGCAACAAGTGGCCACAATGAGCCAGTGTTTGTCTTCCTTCTTATAAAGTCCCAACCAACTCCCTTGGGGAACCCAGTCCCAGCTCCCTGTTTTGTGAATGAAAAGCTGAGGAAATGATGGGGGAAAAGTTCACCAAATCGAAATATCAACCCAACATCCTCTATACCTCCACAGCCAACGGATTTTAGGATAATGTTGACTCCTACTCAGAGATTCTGGCTCATTCCTTGACACCAAACCCCTGCATGGGAAATCATAGGATCATAGGATGTTAGGGGTTGGAAGGGACCCAAGAGATCATCGAGTCCAACCCCCCTGCCGGAGCAGGGCAAAACTATCTAACACAGATCACAGAGGAACGCATCCAGGCGGGCCTTGAAAGTCCCCAGAGAAGGAGACTCCACGACCTCCCTGGGGAGTCTGTTCCAGTGCTCTGTGACCCTCACAGCAAAGAAGTTCCCCCTTGTGTTGAGGCGGAACCTCCTCTGCTGCAACTTACACCCATTGCTCCTTGTCCTATCACAGGGAGCAAGTGAAAAGAGCCTGTCCCCTCCCTCCTGGCCAGCCTTCAGGTACTTATAAACATTTATCAAATCTCCCCTAAGTCTTCTCTTCTCCAGACTAAAAAGCCCCAAGTCCCTCAGCCTCTCTTCATAAGCCATGCCCTCCTGTCCCCTAATCATCCTCGTAGCCCTCCGCTGGACCCTCTCCAATAGATCCTTGTCCCTCCTAAACTGGGGGGCCCAAAACTGAACACAGTACTCAAGATGAGGCCTCACCAGGGCAGAGTAGAGGGGGAGAAGAACTTCCCTCGATCTGCTGGACACACTCCTCCTAATACACCCCAGGATCCCATTGGCCTTCTTGGCCACCAGGGCACACTGCTGTGCCATGGTCAACCTGTTGTCCACCAGGACCCCCAGGTCCCTCTCCACAGGACTGCTCTCCAGTAGATCACCTCCCAGCCTGTACTGGTGGAGTTTGTTATTCCTCCCCATATGCAGGACTCTGCACTTGTCCCTGTTGAACCTCATCTGGTTTCTCTGTGCCCAGCTCTCCAGTCTGTCCAGGTCTCTCTGGATGGCAGCACAGCCCTCAGACGTATCAGCCAGACCTCCTAGCTTGGTGTCGTCGGCAAACTTGCTGAGTAGACACTCTGTGCCCTCACCAATGTCATTGATGAAGATGTTGAACAAGACCGGTCCCAGCACCGATCCCTGAGGGACACCACTAGTCACAGCTCTCCAGCTGGAGCTGGCACCATTGATCACCACCCTCTGAACTCTACCCTGCAACCAGTTCCTAACCCACCTCACTGTCTGCTCTTCCATCCCACACCTCCTCAGCTTGCTCACTAAAATTTCATGGGAGACAGTGTCAAAGGCCTTGCTAAGGTCAAGCAATGGTGGCAGCTCGGAGAAACCGTAGACACAGAAGCCTCCACTGTGTCTGGGGAAGTTAGGAGAAGGTTGTACACGAACTACCCTCCAAAAAACCACATCTCTGGCATTGAGGGAGTCAAGTCTCTTCATCCTTCTGGCCAAAAGTTTGCTGTTTTTTAAGCCAGAATGTGCTTTACCACCACCACTGCTCCAATCCTTTCCAAAACAACTTCATAACAAGCAACTACCTTTTCAGTTTTCTTCATCACCCACTCTGACACAACCTGAGAGACCACAAAACCCCATCCAAGACCCAGAGTCTGTCTTTAAGAGACCTAAGTAGTGGCTTGAGGAGATGATCCAGCACCTTAGGCCACAAACTACTGCACAAACTGACTTCTCTCATCCAAGTTCTCCCAAGCAGCCACCGCTTCTCTTCATTGCATTCCTCATGGTGACCAAAGAGCCTCAGAGCTGTTGTCTTGCTACTCATTTTCTCACTTCCTTCCCGTAACAAGGTCTCAGCGACAAGTTTGGGATCTCAGCCTTGAGGAAAAGAACCCAGGGACCTAAGGAGGCTACAGACAAATGACTCCTATGATGGAGGTTTCTGCTGTTAAGCCTCACTGTGATCCCTGCTCTGAAAGAAGCCAGGGCTCCATAGTGTCTTCTTAATGTCTTCTGGGCACAGCCCAGATCAATAGGATCTGGGAGGTGACAGCACACACTGCATGAGGTTTTCATCACTGTTTACACAGCAACTCATCATGAGTGACAACTCTGAAAGGGATCACAGAACCCCAGACTGGGTTGAGCTGGGAGGGAGCTCAGAGCTCCCCAAGTGCCAACACCCTGCCAGGGTCAGCAACAGCTTTCCCCACCCCAGCCAACCAGCCCTTCAACACTGCCAAGGCTAAAGGAGCAGACACAACCTCCATGGGCAACCTGGGCCATGGCCTCAGCCCCCTACCAGCCAGGAATATCTGCCTCCCAATCTCACCTCTTGGAGCCACAACCCAAACCCCTTTGCCTGAAGGGACTGGCAGCTGCTCCAAGGTGCCCCCACAGCCTTCTCCTCTGCAGCTCAACAGCCCCAGCTCCCTCAGCCTGTGCCTAGAACAGAGGGACTCGAGCCCTCTGAGCATCCTTGTGGCCTCTTTTGGCCTCACCTCAAGAGCTCCAGCTCCTTCTGCTCTTGGGACCTTGAGAAGTGGCTGCAGGACTCCAGAGTAGGTCTCCCCAGGGCAGAGCAATACAGAGCAGAGGGGAGCACTGTGTGAGCCAAAGGCTAGAGTTCAACAGCCTAAAGTTAAAACCCATAGGTTCTGTTGCTGACTGATGTGGTTGAGGCATCTTTGCTGGGTACCAAAGGAACTTCCAGAGGCCCATCCCATTTCCTGCAAACTCCTATCATTTCAAGCCCTGCATGTGTTTTATTAAGGACTTTGAAGTGTGTGATGCCAATTAATTAAACCTATTATTACACACTTGGTCCTGATCATTATCTGCTTTCCCGTCTGAGCTGCAGAGTGATGAGAACAAACTGCTCACCAAGTTTTGATGCTTGGTGAGCATGGGACTACGTAGAAGCTACCTAGAGTGTGTCTGGAACTCCTTTCCTGCCTCCAGCTCCTCTGCAAGGAGACAGCACAGAGCTCCCATCGGCAAGGATGCAGGTCTGCTGGCATGGGGATAGCTGGAAGTTCCCTGAGGGCTCAAAGCAGCTGTGGGGATGAGGCACATAAACACCGTAACTGTATACAGCCATGAACGACTGAGCAGCTGGACGGCTGTCGCTGAACACAGTCAGAGCTTAAAGCAGCAGCTCTAGGCTGGCAGCCCCATGCAACGCTAATGATTATAGTGTTTAAAACAGAAAGGTCTGTGTGGGAGGCTTGGATTCACATTTCTGAATAAAAACTAACTGCAGCACCTTGAAGTGATGAGACTGGGTATGGGGAGAAATGGTGGAGGAGGTCTAGTGATAAGGGGGCTGGGTTCCAGCTCCAGAATGAGGCAGAAATTCCTAGCTGAGTGGGGGCTGAGGCCATGGCCCAGGTTGGTTGCGGCTGCTCCCGCAGCCCTGGCAGCATTGAAGGGCAGGCTGCATGGGGCTGGGGACTCCCTGGGTGGTGTTGCTGTCCCTGGCAAGGGGTTGGCCATGGGGAAGCTCTGAGCTACCCTCCGAACACAACCCATTCAATGATCCTATGATCCCTGGATCATTGCAAAGTGCTTCCTAGAAGAAGCAACAGATTTCCCCCATCCTCTATCCCCACTTCCCATCCCTTGCTCTTGCCCTGTTTGATCTGTTTCTCCGACAGCTGCGACTGCTGCTAATAAAAGCACAGCCTTGTGTGGGGTCGCATGCAGTGCCTTTTTTCAGTGGGATTCCTGCCGCTCCTCTTTTCACTCATGTTGCAGCAGCTGGGGGAAAGAAGCAGAGAGCGAGGATGCCCCGATGCAGCAGCACTGGGCAAAGAACAGGGTAACTGTCTTGAAGTCACCAAGCACACTATTTTTGACTCCTGAAGCCACTAAGCACCCAATTTTTTCCTATCTGCAGCCATGAGAATCAGTTTTGAGGCATTCTGCCTCACATCTTCCAGGAATCCCGATCCTCCAGAGGAGCTAATCCAGAATCCTGGCCCGGCAATGGAGTGAGGAAAGCGCGAGACAGGGCCCCCCAGCCCCCCAATCAGTTGTGGGCCATAGGGAGATGTCCTGAGAGCTCAAGGAACCCATGGAAAGCTCCAGTCTTCCCCTTACACCTGCTCAAGACCAGTCGTTTGGTTGGGGATCACAGCGCTGAGGCCTCCCCTGTCACTGTTGGGGGGACCCCCAAGGGGGAATCCCATGGGGCCAGGATGGGGAAACTCCCCTCCCGCCCCCCCAGCCCCAGCCCCAGGAAATGATGGGGGATCCACTGTGAAGGTGATGAGAACCCATAGCTCCCTCTCACATTAATAAGGGGTCGAGAAGGGCATTTTCAGGGGCAGCAAAGCAGAAAAT
>VZRI01013466.1:0-10250 GCA_013397515.1 Upupa epops
GCTTGTAGAAAAGTCCCTTTTCCGATCATCTTGTAGATGCCAGCTTTTGCTGTACATCTCAGACTTGCTCCTAACTCCTCTTGTCTTGGGAGTTTTTTGCAATGTGACCACAGCCAACAGATTCTATAGAATTTTTTTGAGGCCAGCAGCATCTCTGTGTAGGAATAGGCAGAACTCCAGTGTCTTTCTGTTTGTCAAAGGCTCAGGAGACTGGTATCTTAGGGTCTTTCTCTCTCTGTTATGAAAAGCTTCTCTCAGTGGCAGAGCACACAGCATCTGCATCAGGCCCAGGTGGGAACAGAGGCACATGGTGCTGGTCATAAGAGGCCAAGCCTGTTAGTAAATAAGTCTGCTCAAGGACCTTTTTCTCTTTACGCTTTTTCCTCCTTCCAAGTGAGTACAACTCTGAGGGAGGGAAAGGGTTAAGAGTTCACCACCTTCTCATCTTCAGATGTGAGTGGGCTGAGGCATGCAAGCAGTTCTGTGCTGGGGCTTACAGCTACAGTCCAGAGGCTTCTGTCCCAGTGTGTTCCACCTTCTTGGGGAAGCCATGGCTGGCCCCCACAGGGGAACTGCAGCAACTGACTTTAAAGTCAAGCCCTGTCCCCTGCCAAGGGGGCTGTGATTTCTCCATGCCCAGAAGGGGCCAGTGGTGGGGCCGTGGTAGCCAGACCCTCCCACCCTCCACCCCAAGGAGGGTGGGGGGAACCGCTCTGCCACTGAGGAGAGCTCTCTGTCTGACAAGACACAGGAGAAGAAGGGAAGAAATCAGGCAGTCAACTTCCTTTTATAGACTCTGTCCACCCATCACCTGGAGTCAAGACACTGAACCAGGGGTCTGATGGGAGAGCTATCCCTAGCCTCAAAATAAAATGCTCTTTCAGCATAAAAGCATAACATCTAACACACGAAAATTTGGTACTTTTTCAAACTACAGCAGGGGGCTACATTAGAAGACACGAAGGCTTGAATTCATCACATTAGGCTTTGGACTTTAATTGCATTATACTTATTGGAAGTTTAATAGTCCTAAACACTCTCAGTGTAGGAAGAGAAGAAATTGAGCCTATGACAGATTTGAATGATAAATTTTAATTAATATTTAGATAACAGACATTTTCATCCTAAATGACTAATAATTGAAATTATGGACACCTCAAATAGCTAGGGATAAGCAACCCTTTTCAAATCCTGCACTTTTTACATAACACTTCCATGTGATTAACTTTCTTGTATCCCTGCTAAGGCCATTTTTTTCCTCTTCTGATCCAGAAATACTCTATGCCCCCAAGTTCACTGCAATAGCCAGGACTCATTTGCCTCTGCCTCTTCTTTTTCCTACTTTTGAGTGTCCACAGACAGAAATTCTTGGTTCTTGAAGCATGAAACAAGAAATTTCATTCAACATGAAAACAGTTATTGCTAAAAAAGAATGTATTCCAAAAAAGAGATCCTCCGCATACACACGAACACAACATTTTCAGCTTTGATCAGAATGGAAAGGGACATTTGATCTTACCAAAACCCCCACTGTCATTCAATGTCACATCACAGCTACTCCCACATATGCAGCTGCTATGTACAAGCTGAGAACCATATCTTTCTAACATCCCTGCCATAGTATTTCACTAGACTTAGCCTAGTGGTGTTCTTAAGAAAAGTGGTAGTAAGGTCACATCTGTTCCAGAAACCAAGGTTATGCTTTGCACAACACCAATGTCTAAAATTTACTTTCACAATTTATTTTCTCCATCTGTTTCTGACTTTTGTCACTACCTCTAGATGAGTAACACTTAACATAAAATATGGTGAAAATATCTTTTCACTATGCCATTTGGATTGACTACAAATATTAAAAAAATTACAGACTTATTTATTCCTTAATGTGTAAAGATTATGCTTTTCTTTAATGGATAAAAAAAAAGTAGGTTTCCCCTCTCCAAGTCATTTATGTCCTGGTTCATTTAAATAGTAAATGAAGGTTCCTATCATTTATCAAATTTGTTCAAGTGAATTAGAAGATTGTTCATTAAAACACTGCCTTATATCAAATACAGAAATAATAAGCAGAATCAAGCTTTGCACAAGACCTAAAAAATATGAAAACCTTGTTTTACCTCACACCTCAGAAGTAGAGTGAGACAGGACTCTTTGACAAGATTTCATACGAGTGATTTTTTTAATACATACACTNAATCAAGCTTTGCACAAGACCTAAAAAATATGAAAACCTTGTTTTACCTCACACCTCAGAAGTAGAGTGAGACAGGACTCTTTGACAAGATTTCATACGAGTGATTTTTTTAATAAGTAAGAAAGAAAGAAAAAGATTGTGAAGGAAATCTCTTCCAAAGCAGCTTATTTTAGGAGCTCTAATAATTATGCCCTGCAAGAAGAGGAGTCAGTCTATTTCTGCTGTTAGTTGGCTGGTCTAAAGGTTGTTAACCTTTCTATCCTATAATTCTTGTTCACACTGTCTGTTTCATGACTGCCCCAAGCACAGCATCAAAAATGGGGCCAAGGCAAGGGCTAAAAATGTTTTTAAAACAAATTGAATGTATTTCTTGATTGCTTTGCCTCTCATCTGGCTTCAAGTTTCTTGAGACCAGGGTTTTTTAACTTTTGTCTAATGTGTGTGTGTGTGAGTAGGCTTCATTTCTGATCTTCCTATAGTTCAGAATGTGAATAAGGCAGTTAGATTTAAACAGTTTCCAGGGGGGCTGAAGAGAAGGCTTGTTCTCCAATGTGAGGCATTTCAAGCAGTATGTCTTGATGCAGTCTGGTTTTTTTTTATTTTGGTAACAGGGGTAAAGCAGTTTTCCATCCTGGAGGGTTCTTTGAGCTCAAGTATTTGAGTATCCACCAATTTCAACATTTTGCAGCTCTTCCAGGAAGGCTGCTTAGTGATATAATTGGTGGCTGTGTTAGGAGCTAGAAATCATTCTGCACCGTTACTGTTGACACTCCCTGAAGCTGTACTGTCTTTTCCTACTGTTGTTTACAGTTCTTGAATTCGGTTTTCTTCTTGGTGTACTGGAATTGCTGTTTTCCTGCCCACTTTTCTGTCTCGTCTTCTGAGTACTGGTGCATAAATGCAATTTCTTGACTGTTGACTTGGTTGTCTCCAAAACCTTTAACTGTTTCTATTTACTTTTCAGACATTTTTTCCTCAAACTAGTGTACCTTTCCTCGTCCTGCAGTGTTTGTGTGGGGAAAACCCAGACTATGTGGCAGTGTTTCTAAGTCTCATTGTGTGACTATACTGGGCCCTGGTGAGGCCTCACCTTGAGTACTGGAGGAAGTTCTAGACCTCTGTCTTCAAGAAAGAAATTGAGGGGCTGGAGTAGATGCAGAGAAGCAACGAGGCTGGGGAAGGGACTGGAGGGAAAGTCTGATTAGGAGAGGCTGAGGGAGTTGGGATTGTTTAGCTTGGAGGAGACTCAGGAGTAGATCTTCCTGAGAGGGCAGGGCCTGAAGATGCCAGGGGAGGGTTAGGTTTGATGTTAGGAAATCCTTCCTCACAGAAAGGGTGATCAGAGCCTGGAATGGACTGCCCAGGGCAGTGGTGGAATCCCCATCCTGGGAGGGGTTGAAGGACAGCCTGGCTGTGGCCCTTAGTGCCCTGTTCTGGCTGATGTGATGTTAGGTGATAGGCTGGACTTTGTGATCTCAGAGGTCTTTTCCAGCCTCAATCTGTCTGTGATTCTGTGAAATGGCATCTAAAAATTTCAAGCTCAAAGAACCCACAACTCCAAAGCACATTTGCATTCAGAAGAAAACTATGAAGCTTCATGCCATTTGTTATGAATTTATCTCAAAAATATACAAGTTATGTGAGAACTATTAGGACATATAAACACTTTTCAGCTCCTTGAAAGTTGCCCATCTCCTTCTTCCCTAAACACCCCGCTACACAAATCCATAAGCCTGGCCTCATTGAAATAACAGACCACAAGTACAGCCACAATCCTGTCTTGGCTGTGATTTGACACCTCTTTAGGCAGAAATCTGCTTTATTACTTTGTCTGAGTTTCACCAGACAAGAAAGGTTTATATTTTCAGCCATCCAGACAATGGCAGTATTTCCCCAGTTTACTTATCTGGTACGACACTTTTTTAGATAAAAAGAGTATTTCTTTATTAATTACATCTTATTAAAAGCTCACAGGTTTTGTCTTTCTTTTCCTTTCTTCAACTGTTCTTGTATTATTCCTTCCTTTCCTTGTACTATTTTACTTAACAAAATGAGCTTTATTTAGGAGGTTAGTAATATTCACTGAGCTACTCTAAAGTGCTTACAGTCAGTGTCATCCCACTGAGATCACTTTGTGAAACAGATATTTCAGACCAAGTGATACCTGTCTGGGCACAGATGCATGGGAAAAGGGAAGGTGACGGGGGACAGCCCTACCAGCCTCCACCATTACACTGGCCTGGTAGTTGCTCAGCAAGAGAAGAAGAAAGGATGTCTGTGCCATGGGAGTTTTTACCCTGAAGCACTGATGGCAAAAGAGCCAGATTGAAAAACAGAGATACAAGATGCTTGAAATAGCCCCTTTCCTCTGCCAACTGCTTAAGCTCCCTGTGCCTGAGACCAGCCATGGTACAAGGGGCTGTGGATCTGCCATGGAAGGAACAGCCTCAGCTTGTCCCTCCCTACCTTGCTAAGCACAGTGGGCTTACATCCTTGCTCCTGCTCCACAGGCCATGTGTGTGTGCTCCACTGCCCTTCCCTGCCCAATCACTTGGGAGACCCCAGCCCCATCACCAGCTCAGTCATGCTCTCCCACTTGGGTATGGGGGACAGTGCCACTCAAAGTCCTGCCATCCTCCATCACCTCCTCCGATGGAACAACCTTCTCCTNAATCACTTGGGAGACCCCAGCTCCATCATCACCTCCTCTGATGGAACAACCTCCTCCTGCCACCCCTGATATCTGCTGCATAAAAAAAAATGAATTAAGAAAAACTACCACCCAGTGGGTGAATCCCTCCCTTGACAATAAGCAGCAGCTCAGGCTGTCTGAATTCTGTATCCAAGTGAGCTCTGGAAAGTAGGCACTCCTCCACACATGGTTTCAGCCCAGGGCACCCCCAGCAGAGCCCATGCAGCTGTTCAGAAGCTGGCAATACAGATCTGTGCGGGAAGTAGACCAGCTTTCAGAGGAGAAACAGGGACCCAGCTCCATCTCATCATCACTGCCAGGTGGGTGCCATTTCAAAAATCGCAATAAGCTTGCTTCTGGGTAAGGATCACCTGGGAGAATAGCAGTGGCTCTTCTGCCCTACGTCCCTTACCAAATCTATCTCTGCTACATGCTAAAGGAACTCACTACATGTTGAGGAACTCACCTGGAAGTTGGAAACAGGTATTAGCCATCTGTTCAGAAGGGAAACAAATGCAAATTTACTTTAAGAACCTTTGAAAATCTTGGGGAAGAGAGGTGAAAGGAAGACAAGAGCCTGAAGCCTCATCAGTAGCCAGGCCATGTGTTCAATTGGTACCAGGGCAAATTCAGTTAAAGGTAATGGGGCCACTAAACTTGGGGCCTATTCAGCACCGGGTGCATTCAACTCTTGAGATCAGCCCTCCAAACATGAGCTGTGAATACCTCATTCTCATGAGTGAGGCAACAGGGCCTGTGCATGCAATTCAAAACTAAACCACTTGTATGTGGCGATTATTTCCTCCTGTCACGCTACTCCATTACTAATTTATAAATATTAATTGAAATAATAGAACAATAATCCACAGCATGAGATGAATACGTATACTTGTATAATGCCATTTTATTATTCCATGATGGCAACTTATCCTTTGCAACAGGAGAGGAGGTTTCTTTGCAGCACAGGGATGCTCTGTTACAAGTTTATTTTCCTGGAAGCACATAGTATTAGCCATTGCCAGGGCAGAATGTTTGACTAATCAATAGTGGCACCGCATTTCCCTATCTATCCCTATGCCTAGCTCTCTTATGGGCTAGAGTAGCTCAAGCCAGTTTTCCCACCCATCTGCTACTGGTCACACATCTCTCTATGTTCTTGAATGGTTCCATGCATGCACTCCTTCGTAGCAGCCCGTTTCCCTCTAATTACATCAGAGATAAGCTTGCTTTTTTTCCTAGTACCATGACTTCAGGGTTAAAATTAATTCAATACCATTATTTCCTGACTTGACTACTCTTTCCATACATGTTTCTCAGTCTCACCATCAGCTGATCCTGACTATAAGCTTAACTCTTGCATCACAATCTCCACAATTGGTACAAGTACTTTAAATTAAACTGACATTTAACTACAATGTTAATGAAATTTGCAGCTAGTCCTGTTCAAATGAGAACACTGTTATTTACATAAACAAAAATTAACTTGCTATGCTTTTACTGTAATGAGTGAGAAGATGCCATGAAGGATGTGCCTTGCTGTTGTTCATTATTACAGGTCTTACCTTACTTGATGTATGGCTGCATCTCATACTACTCCACAGTAAGTGCTGCTACCTTCTCTTCAGTGGGTTTCAGCAGAGGATATTGTGTATATCTATCATTTCTCAAGGAAGCACTGACATGTTACAAACTAATGACAGAGTTGGCCACTGAAGAAGAGGCAACAGAAGCCCTTGACTACAGGTACTTCCCAATGGCAGGTCCACTCCTCTTCATCTTCTTTTATAAGGCATGAGTATGGGGAAACCCCCACTGGCAGCTGTGCACCCATGGTGGGAAACAGAGCTGGATGAGGCCAGCAGGGGCAGGGAGGCTGGTGGTTGGTGGTGACAGCTGCAGCAGAGGGGATGGGTTGCCCACAATGGGTCTCCCTGTTCTCTGAGGCTGCTCACAGCTGTGCCAGACAGGGGTGTTCAGGCAACGTGGAAATCACAGTTCTGTCATCACTGACTGCAGTTTTCCCATTGAAAGGCTAGACATTTTTTAAAAGTAAATAAGGAATTATCTTCTTTTTCACCACCCATGTCTTTGTTTTCTTTTTCCAAATGAAAAAAACAAGGTAACCTTTCTACATGTACAGCCATTTCTAGCATGTTGTGTTTGAAAAAGTGCTCAAATACACACACACACACACTACACACATTTATGTACCTGTGCTGCCATGGCTGTTGCTCAGCTGAGAACTCACTCCATTTTATGTTCTAGACTTAACTATTGCCATTTAAGCAGGTGAAAATGACCCAGAAGGGCCTGATGATTTGGGGACCTGCATTTGACCCTTACCAGGACATAATCAGAGCGCTATTTTAAAGATTCCTCCTTAAAAGTGTGAAAGGAGATTCTACAAAAAAACAGTAAGGAATGATCTGTTGAGGTAGAGGACATAGACTCAAGATTAATGAGTATTTAGAACTGACATTGCATAGTGAAGTACACAGAATAGTAATCCCAAGGAGTCCCTTGCAGGTTTTTCCACATGTGGTGTTTCCAGTACTTGTAAGTATATGGCTGAGTATGTTAGGTTTCTGTGCCAGAATCAACAGCAGACTTCTTTTTCATCTGCTGCCAACTACATGCTTAGCAACAGATAGTACAGATTACCATCCATAAATAATGATGTGATGCAAATGAGAATTTGTTAGCTATTAGTGTTTTTCTCATTTACACACTGTGGACTTGTTCTTCATATCCTGTATTATCTTGATTTAATTCTGCTGTTTTTTCTTTCATCTATTTCCAAAGTATATATTACTACAAACAAGCTTAGAGTACTTCTACATGACATATCACCATGAAAATCAGTGTTGCAACAATGTCTTCTTGTCCTGTTCCTGAATTTGCTGTTCTAAGTTATTTCAAATCATAACAAGATCATTGTGGTTTTGTGTGCTTTTTCTCAAAGAATAAAAACTTCTGATAGTTTCAAGTATTTAACAAAGCAGATGTGCTTATTACAAATGACATATTAGAAATCATCAGCAAAGAAATGAGTGGGAATGGGAGCAGAAATACATGCAGCTGCCTTTCCAGTTTTTAAATCTATTAAGGAGCATTGTGGAGAAATGTGCAGTACCATCACCAATCAGTTTCTCAAGTTTCTGATCATAGAATCATAGAATCATTAGGGATTAGAAGGGACCTCGAAAGATCATCTAGTCCAAAAGAGTTTTTTGCCTGCATTCCATGGTTTGCTGAAATGTACAGAGTTCTTCCCTCATTTGTGGCCAGAAGAATCAGGAAATGAAGGACTGATGTGGAAGTGCATAGAACAGGGAACTGAACTTTAACATGCTTGCTGGAGCTGAGTTTGCATTAACTTACTGGACACTTTGTTTCCCCAGAAGCAGGAAAAATTGGAAGTCTCTCTTTGATTTTTAGGGACAGGAAAGCTTTATATAAGAATGTTGTGATGACTCTCTGTATGTCATTTAATGAATTAATTAAATTATCACATTAACCAAATTTATCGGTTAATTTGTCTAGGGGTTTATCCCGTGACAGAAAGCCACTGCATTTAAGAGTATGTGTAAAAGACTAGGTTAGGAAGATAGTTTCCCAACTTGTAAAGTGATGTGAGATCAGAATCTCAGTCTGTACCCATTGAAAAAAGGCAATTTTTCTCATGTGCCAATGTATGCATTTTACCAATATCAGTCTCCAAGTGCTTGTCTGAGCCTGTAGCAAATCTACCCATCAGATTCAAAACGCATTTCACATGAAGATCCTGCTATATCTTAATAATAGGCACAGTCCTGCTGTAACAAAGGTAGGATGGTAAGTCTACAGGAATGGAAATACCCACATTGTTTCAGCCTGCTTTAATTTAGGTTTGGTTCTTCTTCAGGGCATGTCTGTTTTATAGCTAGCATGGGTATATATGTGCATATATATGGACATAGACACAAAAGAGATATTTAATCCCAATGTTTTGAACTATACTACAAAGAAGTACCAAAATATAACCCTTAATAATTGAGGAACAGTCTTCGTGGTCCCGGTATTACAGATTACATACATGCACTGGAATAAATTGTCTGCTGAAAAATTGAATCCTGGAGAATAATTGCTTTTTCCTAGCTTCAGGATTTTAAGTATTGCTCTGGCTTAGGAAAGGGGAAAATCCTGAAACCAAAAGGCCAGGTCTCAAGGGGTCTCAGATAGAATTTATCAGGCAAGAGAAAACAGCTCCTGGAAACAAAAGGGTTTGTTGAATCTCCATCTAAACACAAAAACAGAAGAAAAAGAAGAAAAAGCAAAGCCTAAGTAGGTGACACAATCAAAACCAGAAACTCTGTCATCATGCCACTATACACATTCTGAGAAAAGAAATGGGCAAAGCATTTATTAGTGTTACAAGTTAAAAGTGACTAACTGAACTATCAATTTGGACTGTTCATTAAAATAAAATATATTTAGCAAGCAATGAGTAAGCAAGACAGTGCTGGGCGGCCGGGGAGTTGCAGCTCCACCAACGGCATGCCCCCAGTCCCTTTTTGGGGCTTCTTTTATACACGTTCTGTATGAAGCGTTCCCAGATCTTCCTTGGTGTCGTTTCGGTATCACTCTGCGTGTGTTACATGCCTTCCAAGGGTCTCAAAATATCGCCAAGTTCCTCCTTCAGAGGGTGAAATCATGACTCTAGATCTGAGTGTATGCTTTTCCTGTAATAAACTACACAAGCTGCCATCGTTTAGGCCTTACAAGGTTACGCAAGNTGCCATCTTTTAGGCCTTACAAGGTTACACAACATACTTAAAGTTTACACAATAGTTTCTTACCAATTTGATTAACAAAAGCTTCCTACACATTTATTACAATTCCCCTGTTTTTTTCTTTTATCCATTTTGTTCATCAAATCATTTTGACATCTCAAGCCATTTCTAAAGAGACCATCTAATTCAATTTGTTACCTTCTAACTAACTGTTCATATTGTTTTCTAATTGACATCAGGTAAGATGCTTCTAATCTACTTTTTACTAGTGCAATCAGTTTATTAAAAATACATTGTCCAAAAGCAAAAGTTAAATAAGATTTGAGGTCCTGCGATGGTAGACAACAAGGTGGTGAGCCATGGGATTGTCTAAACCAAGACTCATACCAGCTTTGCTGCATTTCTCTTTCCAGCGCTTTTTGAGCCCTTCCTTCAATTTCGCCATCGTATCCCTTACTATTCCAGTATGGTCTGTGTGTACACGACACTCCTCTCCTAACGCTGCACACAATCCTCCTTGTTGCAAAACCTTAATTCCAAATGTCACCTATTCTGAAGTACTACTTCCAATAATGATTGCAGAGATTTTTCC
>VZRI01013476.1:0-13876 GCA_013397515.1 Upupa epops
CAATCCCTGACACTCTGTGATTAGCTTCTAAATCTTGAATCTTGGATATGCTCTCACACTTAAAATGACAAACATCTACGTAAAACGACCAAAACCAGCCAGTTCCTTTCATTTATAAACCTGACAGTGCTTGAATTTCTGGGTGTTGGGAGGGGTTTTTTTTAACTCTAGCACTCTCTTCATTAAACAATTTCTTTTTAAAGGACAACAAAAATCAAGATCTCTTTTTTTCCAAAGCAGTCAGAGCTGTGGTATTGGGGTTTTTTATAAACTGAGGAGTCATGGTAACAGTTCTGCAAGGGAGCCAAGGTGCTGTTGCAAGTAGAAATACAAAATATAAGGGATTTTTTTTAAATCCATAATTACACAACGTGCTCTCATCGTTCTACATTTAGATGTTTGACCCAAACCCTGCTTTGCTTTACTGTCTCCATAAGTGGAGAGTTGAAATAGCGATTGTTTCTCATGGTTTCTTAAGGCTTCAAGGGGTTTTTTTCTTGCAGGGGTGGAGTGTTAGTTGCCTTCTGTTTGAGAGATGCTCCTCAGCCTGTGAGGCTGTGGTTGCTTGTCCAGTCACTTGCTCCTGTTCCTTAGAGGAGACTGTAACCCATGGATAAGCCACCAAAGACACTGCCTTGCTGTGCTGGAGGTGTCAACATTCTATCCTTAAGGCATAGAGTTTGGGACAGAAATCCCAGCTGCTGCTGCCCTCCTTAACTCCCAGCCTGCTGTCGCAGCTCTGTCTCACAGCTTTCAGCCACTTTGGGTTCTTATCTTGAGCAAGTGTCTGTCTTTCCCCTGGGATGTGACAAGCTGTATTGGGAGCACTTTGGAGGGAAAGGCTGATGAGGAGAGGCTGAGGGAGCTGGGGGGTCTCAGCCTGAAGAAGAGGAGACTCAGGGGGGACCTTCTCCCTCTCTCCAACTCTCTCAAGGGAGGTTGCAGTCAGCTGGGGGTCTGCCAGTGCCAGAATGAGAGCGCAGGGCCTGAAGCTGCCAGGGAAGGGTTAGGTTGGCTGTCAGGAAGCCCTTTCTCAGGGAAAGGGTGCTCAGAGCCTGGACTGGACTGCCCAGGGCAGTGGGGGAGTCCCTGTGTCTGGAGGTGTTGAAGGACAGCCTGGCTGTGGCCCTGAGTGCCCTGGGGTGACTGATGGAGTAATGCTAGATGCTGGGCTGGGCTGGAGGAGCTCAGAGGGCTCAATCATTTGTGGATTTAGTGCATTTCCACTTGCAAGAGGTACTTATAGCTCTCAGATTGTCTGATGGAGTGGCACCATTTCATTCTTGAAATAAGAGTCCTATTCCACCCTGAACAAACCTCTGTGAATGATGATTTGGAGTGGCCAGACATGGTGGAACAGGTTTATTTTTGTGGGACCAGAGAGTGTGTGATGTTCTATTAATCATTGGGGATTGGTAATGGATTGGCTCCAAATTTGGGGGAAATGTGTTTCCTAGTTGCTGGTTATTAACTGAAAACCTCTGTGACTGGATGTCTCTGGACCAGAGAAGCCATGGGTGTAACCCTGGGCTACTATCCTCTGGAGAATGTTGTGTAAGAACTCATGCTAGGAAGTCTTTCCTAAAGATGATCTTCATCCTTCTCCCTTTGGGTTGTGTTTCAGGAGATGACTCTCTCCTGCTGTCTCTGAGAAGGCGCTGGAGTACCAGTTCCAAACCCATCTACCTTAACCACCTACCTCAGAGACTCAGTTCGAGATCCCCTCGTGCTGCAGCCTGTCTTTGGTCAGACCACTCATTTCCCAGAACTCTCTTTAATTCACAGTACCCGTTTAGAAATCAGAATCCTCTCTGGAAGTACAGAAATGTGTGGGTGTGTTGCCTTCCTTAAGAGAAGAACTTCTCATCTTCATTTTTATGGCTGTAAGCCCGAGGCTTACAACATAAACCCCACCTTGTGAACTGCTCCTGCCATAAAGGGTCATTTATTTAATGAAATGAAGCTGAGAAGGGTTTCCTGAGCCAGGCTGCTCTCCAGCTGGTCACTCCTCAGGCTCCTGTTGATTAGGAATGTTTTCAGCTCATCTGGAACTCCTTCTGCTGCTCATTCCATTGCAGATTTAACAGCCTGAGCGATAAGGACTGGTCAGATGTGCTGCTGGCATGGGTTTGGTTGCAGGGTTCAGGGGGCTACAGCCACAGTGGGGTTTGGGAGAGGAAGAAAAGACTGGCTGTGGCCCTTAGTACCCTGGTGTGGACAGTGGGGTGATGTTAGCCCATCCTGGGCTGGGCTGGATGAGCTCAGAGGGCTTTGCCAGCCTCAGTGATCCTGTGAAGCCACAGGAGAAACAAGTGCCGTCTCCCCTCTGTGTGAGTTGTTTGCAGGGTGTTTTGTGCTGTTGGTTCTTGGGTTTCTTGCACCATCCCCTAATTATTAGGAAAGATCTTCCCAGAAGGAGTGGGGAGGCTATGGCACAGGCTGTCCAGGGAGGGGATGGAGCCACCATCCTTGGAGGCGTTCAACAACCAGTCAGCCAGGGTGTTTGAGGACATGACCCCATCGCTGGGGGTTGTAGGGTGGCCAGTTGGACTGGACGATCTTGAAGGTCTTTTCCAATCCAATTCTGTGATTATCCCATTCTGCAGCCCCTAGATGTGAAGGGAGGAAGTGGGAAGCTGGGCTAGTGCTGCCGAGCTTTATCCAGATCCCATTGCTGCCATGAGTGCTCCCCTCTTCACCCAGAACAGAGCGGTGGGGAGGGATCATATCCTGTTGTGATTCCAACCCTGATGCCTGTGCGAGGAACTAAAAGCAGCCCTATTTTTATCTTATTTAGAAATTGAAAAAATTCAGAAGGGGGAAACAACCAAGAAGGAGGAGGAAGAGAACTACCTGGATTTATTTTCCCACAAGAATATGAAACTGAAAGAACGCGTTCTGATCCCTGTCAAACAGTACCCCAAGGTGAGGGCCAGGCAAAGAGCTCTTGTGTTTTTACTGAATCTCTGTCGTTTGCTGGGCATTTTACAGCTGACTGTAGGCTGTCAGAAGCATCATCAGGAGTGATGCCAGCGCATCCTCTATTGCTTCAGCTCCACAAGCTTTCTCGGGATCTTATTTCTAATATATGAACATTCCTAGAACGAGGATAAAGCTGCTGTAGAAGTTGTGATGGTTTCTTCCTGGAGCAGACACTTTGCTGTGTTGAGCTCTGAGCTTTACAGCCATGAACTCATTTAATTCTTTAAGATTCGCTGCCTATAAAACTGCTGGAGAGGAGATGTTCGAATCGAGCGCTTTATGGGACTTCATTTAGCCTGATTTTTCTAGTAGGCTGTTTTTTCATTAAAAGAATGTTCTAGAAGTTCATTTCTTCAGTGGTTTTTTTGAGATCTGCTCTGTTTTGGTGAGGTGAGAAGAGAAGGGAATGGCTAAATACTTTGTCAGGCAGCATAACCTTCAGAAAAGCTTTTGTTAAGGCTGCAGAGCTCTGGAGCTGATTTCTTTCTTTTTATTCTTTTCTTCTTCATTTACAGTTTAATTTTGTTGGAAAGATTTTGGGACCTCAAGGGAACACCATCAAGAGACTTCAGGAAGAAACTGGTGCTAAGATATCTGTGCTGGGGAAGGGTTCGATGCGAGATAAAGCAAAGGTGAGGGCATCATCCCGGAGAACGCACACGCATGCTTCTTTATCACTGCGACATGAAAGCCTTTTAGAGGAGATGAAACCACTGAGGAGAAGGACTTGGGGGTGTTGGTTGATGAAAAACTCAACGTGAGCCGGCAGTATTCACTTGCAGCCCAGAAAGCCACTGCATCCTGGGCTGCATCGAGAGAAGTGGGACCAGTAGGGCGAGGGAGGGGATCCTCCGCCTCTGTTCTGCTCTGGTGAGATCCCATCTGCAGTCCTGCGTCCAGTTCCAGAGCTCCCAGCACAGGAAGCAGATTGAGCTGTTGGAGCGTGGCCAGAGGAGGACTACAAAGATAAATGCAGGGCTGGAGCACCCCTACAGGGACAGGCTGAGAGAGTTGGGGCTGTTCAGCCTGGAGAAGAAACTCCGGGGAGATCTCAGCCTTCCAGTCCCTGAAGGGGCCTTCAGGAAAGCTGGGGAGGGGCTGTTTGCAAGGGCTTGGNGGTCCCTTCCAACCTGACCCAGTCTAGGAACCTATTAACATCCACAAGCAAAGGGAGTAGGAATCGCCCTTCCCAAGCTGTTCTGTGAATGCTTGGAGGAACCCAAACCGGGTCAGAAATATGATGACTTAGGCCTCATTTTCTCTCCCAAACCCTTGCAGCTTACACAAAGTACAAAGTTTATACAACAAGAATTAACTCCAGCAGCTCCAGGAGCAGAAGGGTAAAGGAATCAGTGTGTCCTTGAGAAAATAGAAATTAACAAATAAAGGAGAAACTAGCTGGTCCATCTGAACTCCTGACATTCTCCTGCTTCCCTGCAGTTGTCAGAGCAGTGTATTCCTGATACTCTGTATTGAATCACAGGCTGCCAGGAGAGGGGGGTTTTTGAGCAGGAAAATATGAAAAGAATGTATTTTTTGCTTCCTGCTCAACCTGAGGGAAGAGCCAGCAGAGCTGCCACTGAAATCAGCACTTTGCTGCAGCAGCACAAAAAGCCTTTACCCTTCAGTATAAACTGCACTGCTGGGCCCCTCACTTCAAGAAAGGAATTGAGGGACTGGAGTGGGTGCAGGGGAGCAGCGAGGCTGGGGAAGGGACTGGAGGGAGAGGCTGATGGGGAGAGGCTGAGGGAGCTGGGGGGGTTCAGCCTGGAGAAGAGGAGACTCGGGGGGACCTTCTCCCTCTCTCCAGCTCCCTGAAGGGAGAGTGCAGTCAGATGGGGGTCAGGCTCTTCTCCCAGGCACCCAGTGCAGGGGCTGAAGCTGCCAGGGGAGGGTTAGGTTGGCTGTTAGGAAGCCCTTCCTCCTGGAAAGGGTGCTCAGAGCCTGGACTGGACTGCCCAGGGCACTGGGGGAGTCCCTGTGTCTGGAGGTGTGGAAGGACAGCCTGGCTGTGGCCCCGAGTGCCCTGGGGTGGCCACTGGGGTGCTGTTAGGTGCTGAGCTGGGCTGAAGGAGCTCAGAGGTCTCTGCCACCCTCAGTCAAAGTGGGATCCTGTGATTCAACTTATTTGTAGCTTTCTAAAGTTACCTGAGTTACACAGGGTGAGAACAGAGTGAGAGGAAGATTTGTTGAGGCATGAGACTTAGAGTCATTTAGGTTGGAGAAGACTTTAAAGATCCTCAAGTCCAACCATAAAACCCACTTCACTAGGTGCTAGAGAGCACCTCAGGCGGGAGGTTAACAGGAATTACAGCCATCTCAAGATGTAGAGAACCAGATAAAAGTAGTTTCTCTGCATCTCTGCTTCATTTTAAGAATCTCTGATCTGCTTTCTTTCAGGAAGAAGAGCTGCGTAAAGGGGGGGACCCAAAATATGCCCATCTAAACATGGATTTGCACGTCTTCATTGAAGTGTTTGGGCCCCCGTGCGAAGCATATGCCCTGATGGCTCACGCCATGGAAGAAGTCAAGAAGTTCCTCGTGCCAGTATGTACCCTGCTGGGCTTTTCTTTTTCTAGAATGCTCGATGGGCTGTGATCCTGGCATTAGGATGAGTGAGATGTGTACAGCATATCCTCACACTGTAAGAACCGCTGGTTTTGAAGCCTGGAGTGTTAATTGTGTGTGTGGCTGCTCATGATGACTCCTTGCAGTGCTACAGGCTGGGGGATGAGGGGCTTGAGGGGGTCAGGCTGTATTTGTCAGTCTCTCAGGGACTGAGGGGTTTTGTTGAGGTGGGGATGGTTGGACTGGGGGAGCTGGGAGCTCCTTTCTGACCAGGATGACTCTGATTCCGTGACCCAGTTCATCTTGCCTGCAGGCCTGTGCTGTTCCCATAACTGTAATAAGAAGGACAGGCACAGAGTAACTGCACAGAACACTCAGAGTAGGTCTTTGACTCCGTGTGTCAGTTTGGCGTGGATGGAACTGCTGGAATAGAAGGGCACAACCTAGTCAACATCTGGCTAAATATGAGCCAACAGGGTGCCCAGGTGGCACCAAAGGCCAAGGGCATCCTGGCTGGGATCAGCACTAGTGTGGCCAGCAGGACTAGGGACGGCACTCTCCCCCCTGCACTGGGCACTGGGGAGGCCTCCCCTCGAGTCCTGGGGGCAGTGCTGGGTCCTCACTTAAAGGAAGAGATGAAGGTGCTCAAGCGGGAGCAGAGGAGCAACGAGGCTGTGGAAGAGACTGGAGGGAAAGAAAGGCTGATGAGGAGAGGCTGAGGGAGCTGGGAGGGTTCATCCTGGAGAACAGGGGACTCAGGGGGGGCCAACTCCCTGAAGAGAGGTTGCAGTCAGCTGGGGCTCACGTTCTTCTCCCAGGGACCCAGTGCCAGGATGAGAGGGCAGGGCTGAAGCTGCCAGGGGAGGGTTAGGTTGGCTGTTAGGAAGCCCTTTCTCAGGGAAAGGGTGCTCAGAGCCTGGACTGGACTGCCCAGGGCAGTGAGGGAGTCCCCGTGTCTGGAGGTGTTGAAGGACAGCCTGGCTGTGGCCCTGAGTGCCCTGGGGTGACCACTGGGGTGCTGTTAGGTGCTGGGCTGGGCTGGGCTGCAGGAGCTCAGAGGGCTTTGCCACCCTCAATCCCTGTGGGACCATTGTGCCAGTCAGTTGTTCATACAGAAGACTTTCCCTTGGGAGCAGTGGGGAGGTGGCTTGTACTGGTGACCCTTGTAAGCCCCTGATGGTCAACTGCATCGTGGTTTTGTGCCAGCTGGAACTGCAGAACCTGGGGTGTTTTGTGTGTTCCTCAAACACTGGCTTTGCTAAGTTAGTTAAAAACCAGAATGGGGAGGAAGCACATGGAGCTCCCTGCTTCTGGCATCTAATTCAGAGACCTAGGTGAACCTCAGCTGAGCTGGGCACCTCAAATGTTCTCCTTGATAACCAGGGTGGGTGGAACCCGAGAGCAGTGGGGGGGAGTAGAGAAGGATGGAAAAGCTTGCGAGATGTGTGCGATCTCAGTGAGTCTGACACAGAAGGGTGGAGAGACTGCTGTGTGAAGTGGCTTTGAAGGAAGGAGGTCATCTTCAGGGAGCCCCTGGGATGTGCAAAACCTCAGCCTTGCTATTTAAAGTGTCTGATCTAGCACTGCCTTCAAACAACGTGTTCAAACTTGTGAAAGCTGACAGATAGGTCACGGTGGAAGCCAGCAGTGCTGTGAAGACACAGCTGGTAGGAGCCTCCTGGCTTGGTGGTGTTGCCATGGCATCATGAAGATCCTCGCTGCGAGGCCCAGGCAGGCTGTGTGTGGAGGGGAGGGGTGGGCTATGATGCTTTCTGCAGGGTCACCAGAGATCTGTGCTAATTTCTGAAGCTGGATGCTCTGAGGTGATAAAAAAACATGTAGACCCAGACACGTAGTGAGTTCCTAAGGATTTGAAAAGACAGCCTGGTGTTTGCTCCTCATCAGGCTTCACCGTTTCTTTGGCGTGGTGAGAACACAGCGGTGTTTTACGTTGCGTGGGCTCAGTGCCAGCCTCTTGCTTCTTAGTGGGGGCTGTAAGGTGCTTGAGGTGAGATCAGCTTGACTGGCTCTGAGCAGAGATCCCGTAGGAATGCATCCAGGTGGGTTTGTGATGTCTCCAGAGCAAGTTGATCCACAGCCTCTCTGGTCAGGGCTCTGCTACCTCACCATGACATCTTCTTCCCTTGTGTTCAAACTGAACCTCCTGTGTTCCTATTTGTGCCCTCATCCTGGCACTGGGCACCGCTGAGAAGAGCCTGGTGCCATCCTGATGGGATATTTGAGAGATCTCCCCTCAGTCTCCTCCTCTTCAGACAAAACAGACCCAGACACTGCTGTCTACAGAGCAGATCCCTGCAAAACTAACCAGGTTCTCATTTCAGAGCGCCAGGTTCTCTTTGTTCCAGCACTGCGGTAGCCTGGGGTGTCCTGCAGCACAGAGTGGCTAGTTAGCTGTTGTTTGGAGCTGATTCTTTCCCCTCTTCAGGATATGATGGATGATATCTGTCAGGAACAATTCTTGGAGCTCTCCTATCTGAACGGTGTCCCAGAGCCAACGCGTGGCCGAGGAGTCCCTGTGCGAGGAAGAGGAGCAGCTCCACCACCACCTCCCCCAGTTCCAAGGTACCTTTTTCAGAATCCCAGACCTGGAGATACCCCATCTTACTCCAAACTGTGCTGCCAGATGAGGTTCAACGGTATTCTCACCCTTCAGCTGTTGGCTTTGACCTTGGCCAAGGCCTCCTAGCCTCACGTAGCAGCCTTTTAGCAGGCTGGCACCCGGTGTTTGGTGTGTTTTACAACAGGATCCAGCGCAGCGGGTGTCTCCTGGGTTGTTTTTCATGTCTGAAATCAGTAGCTTCATAAAACAACCTTTCAGGAGCTGCCTTGTGAATTCCTGTGGAGATGGATGTGTCCCGTTTGCTTCTGCAGCCTTCAGCATTTTCCGATTCAGCTGACCTTCCTCTGGAAATTATAGGGCAGCGTTGTTCTGTCAGGGCTGTCGAGGCTGTGGGATAAATTGGTGATAAAACTCCCTCACTACAGCTCTTGATTCACTACCTATTGCACAGACAGGGGAGGAGAGGGTGGGGGGAAGTCTTTGCCTCTGAGTATTTAGCTCAGCAGGGGCTCTGCTCTGCTCATCATTGATTGTTGCAGTCCTGGAGATCTAACAGTCATTACAGGTTAGTGCTGGGGACTTGTTTCAAACGAGCCCTGAGAAATGACTTGGTTACAGTTCTGGATCAGATTGATTCCTCTGTCTCTCCAGTATCTCATGCGGGCGACTTCTCATCCCTGAAGAGGATTTGGTGAATCCTGCAGTTAGAGCAGTGTTAATAATTCTTGGGCTTTCATTCTTGATAAAGAACTCGCAGCTTAGTTAATGGTCTCGGGGCCTAGTTAATGGTCCCGGGGCTTAGTTAATGCTCTCAAGGCGTAGTTAATGGTCTCGGGGCTTAGTTAATGATGACTGCACTTATTTATCAAGCTATTGCATTTGAAAGTGGGTGGAAAAAAATGCCCTCGGAATTCAGCTCACGAGCAGCACAGCCATAACCATTCCCAACCCCTTTTTATCTCCTTTCCAGAGGCCGTGGGGTTGGTCCTCCCCCTCCTCCTCCTCCACCTCCTCGGGGAGCCCTTGTGCGAGGAGCTCCAGTGCGAGGTGCCATGGCCAGAGGAGCTGCTGTAGCCCGTGGGGTACCTCCCCCCCCAACAGTGCGGGGTGCTCCCGCTCCCAGAGCACGTGCCGCTGGCATTCAGAGGATACCACTTCCTCCTCCTCCCGCGCCAGAATCCTACGAGGAATATGTAAGCATCTATTTATCTTTGGGTGGGGGGGTTAATTCCAGCTACCTGACTGTTTAGTAGATACTCAGCATCGTTGAAATAAGGAGTAAAGGTTCGTTTGGAGAAGTAGCCATCAGTGCAAACACTGCTGTGGTGCTGCTCTGCCTGTCTCAGCCTCAGAGGAGGGAGCTAAAAGTGTCCTGGACACAGGGTAAGGGCTGGGAAACCACAAGCCACAGGTTGCTGTCATTCCCATCACATTCTGCACCCTGAAAGCCCTTAAAGTCAAGATGTGAATGACCAGGGTGATGTTTCAGGTCTCATAATGAAGCATCACCCTCGTGCCAAGCAGATCTCTAGCATCTGTGGTCTCAGGATTCTAGAGGAAAACCAAGACAGCTGGGTTTTGATGCACAGGAGTGTTTGGAGGGGAAGAGATGATCACAGGTACTGAGAGGTCTAAACAAATCTCTCTCTCCTTTTGGTAAAACTGGTCAGGTTTGCCACTGGACCTGGTTGGAAGTGAACAGCTTGGGGTTTGCCTGCCTGTGACTGTGCCTTGGATAACCCTGTAAACATGCAAGTGGTTCATTCATTCATCCCGTGCACAGGGCGTGAGAGCAGACCTTGGCTCCCCGTGCCCCTTGCTGTGACAGATGACAAGTCAGTGGCTCTGCAAAAGCTACCGGAGCCCGGATTGAGCTTTGCTGTGCCTCCTGGCTCAGCCATTAACCTCTGGTCCTTCTTCCATTAATCCATTAACAGCCTTTCTGTCATCATCCGTTTCAGGGCTATGATGATGCCTATGCAGACCAGAGCTATGAGGGGTATGAAGGCTACTACAGCCAGGGCCAAGGGTAAGTTTGCTCCTCTCTCTCTGTTACTGAGAAGACAACACGGAGTGCTGTTCAGGGGGTTTTTTATCTCTGAAGGGAATGGAAGCAACGCATTCCTGAGGTTGAGCTCTAAGGAAGGTGCCCTGTCCTGCTGGAAGCCTGGGAATATCAGCTGGGAGTATCCCAGTGCCCTTGACAGTTGTGTAAAAGCTGAGAGCTTGGCTTTTCAACTGTGTAACCAGTAAATTACTCTTCCAGGGACACAGAGTACTATGATTATGGACACGGAGAGGCACAGGAAACGTATGAACCTTATGGTAGGTCTGAGAATACTTTTCTCTTGATGGGGAGGGGGCTGCATGTGGTTGGGAATTGCCTGTGGCGGCTGCATGGAGATATAGACAAGCAGCTGCTTTCCACTGCCACTTCGTGCTCTGGGGCTAAAAGATGATTGAATTCCCCATCCCTGGAAGTTTTGGAGAGAAGGGTAGGTGTTGTGTTGGGAGACAGGGTTTAGTGGTGGTGATAGAGCTGGGAAAAGGTTGGACTCGATGATCTTGAAGGTCTCTTCCACCTGAAACTGCTCTATTTGGAAGGGACCTTGAAAACCTTGAGGTGTTTTGCCCTGTACTGGGCACAGGGGAGGCCCTGTGTGAGAGAGATGGAGGGGCTGGAGTGGGTGCAGAGGCAACAAGGCTGGGGAAGGGACTGGAGGGAGAGGCTGATGGGGAGAGGCTGAGGGAGCTGGGGGGGGTAGCTTGGAGAAGGGGGGACCTTCTCCCTCTCTCCAGTGCCAAGAAGGGAGGTTGCAGTCAGCTGGGGGTCAGGCTCTTCTCCCAGGCACCCAGTGCCAGGATGAGAGGGCAGGGCCTGAAGCTGCCAGGGGAGGGTTAGGTTGGCTGTTAGGAAGCCCTTCCTCCTGGAAAGGGTGCTCAGAGCCTGGACTGGACTGCCCAGGGCAGTGGGGGAGTCCCCGTGTCTGGAGGTGTTGAAGGACAGCCTGGCTGTGGCACTGAGTGCCCTGCTCTGGCTGATGGGGTGATGTTAGGTGCTGGGCTGGGCTGGAGGAGCTCAGAGGGCTTTACCAGCTTCAATCATTCTGGGGTTCTGTGAGTTCTCACAGTCAAATATTTACACCCTGCTCATTACCCAGGCCTGGAGAATCCTTCTGTGGTTCTCACCTAGTTTGGTTGTCTAAAAGGCAGTGCTTTTCAAATCCCATCTTATTTAACTATGGAGATACCTTTTCACCTCCTTGTAGCTTTAGAATAGTTCCAGAGCTCTGGATTCCCACCCACACCACTGCTTTTGCTGCAGTCTGGTTTTCCTGGATGAGATTTTGTTGAGCTGGATGAGTTCACGGGTTCCATCTGCTTCCTTATCCTCAAAAACCCACCAGCTGATCCCGACTCCGCACTCTGAATTGGATTTAAATGTCAGGCGGAGGCCTCCCTTTGACTGGGGGAAACAATTTTGGTCAGCATGACTTGGGAGCAGTTTGGGAAGTTTAACTCGTTTGAGTTATGTAAAACCATCAGCTCAGGCTGGACTGAGGGGAGGGGGAGACCAATTTAACCACAGCTCTGTAAACTGCCATCTGCAGAGGACAACAGCCCTGACGTCTGACGTGCTGGCAGTGCAGGATGGGGTGACTGTGGAGATTCCACAGACTCAGAGTGTCAGGGATTGGAAGGGACCTTGAAAGATCACCCAGTCCAGTCCCCCTGCCACAGCAGGAGCCCCTAGATCCAATGGCACAGGAACAGCCCAGGAGGGTTTGAAACGGCTCCAGAGAAGGAGACTCTGCAACCCCCCTTTGCACCCCCTGCCAGGGCTCTGGCACCCTCACTGCGAAGAAGTTGCTTCTCCTCTTGATGTGGAACCTCCTCTGCTCCAGCTGACACCCGGTGCCCCTTGTCCTGGCACTGGGTGCCCCTGAGCAGAGCCTGGCTCCTTCTTCCTGACCCCCACCCTTTCCATCTTGATCAACAGCCATGGGATCCCCCCTCAGGCTCCTTTGTTCCCAGCTCCCTCAGCCTCTCCTCAGCAGGGAGCTGCTCCCCTCCCTTCATCACCCCTGTGGCTCTGTGCTGGACTCTCTCCAGCAGCTCTGTGTCCTCCTGGCACTGAGGGGCCCAGAAGTAGACACAAGATTCCAGATGGGGTCTCCCAGGGCAGAGTAGAGGGGAAGGAGAACCTCTCTTGATTTAAAGCTAGTTCTTACATCCCAGATTCCACGTGGCGTCCACATGTGGCCATGAGTAAGATGCATTTTCCTCTCTGTGTAAACGATCTGAACTCTAAGCAGCTCCTGCAGCTGCCCAGGGAGGTGCTTAATGGTGCGGAGAGCAGTCCCTTTAGCTGAACAGCAGTCAGGACAGGAATGGATGCAGGTAGCAGAGTTGGAGTGGCTTTCTGGGCTCCTCAGGAACTGGGAATCCCCTGTTGTGATTCTTGCTGGCATCAGGGAAGCAGCGTTGCTGATACAGTGACTGTCTCCTACACCGACCTTGGGCTTCTCCCTGCTTCAGGTTTAAACCATGAGAAGGTCAAATTCAGGTGCCTGAGCAGGGGATGCTTTTGCAGTCAGAGATGCATTTGAACAGGCAGCTGCTGTCGGTCGCCTTGGCTGCCTCTCCTGGCTTCAATGGCCACGTTTGTTGCCTTGGTGGCTCACGGAGCACAAAGAGGCCTTTGTGTCCCCTACTTGGTAGGAGAGCGGCGCTGTCGTCTGCCATGGGAAGGCCGAAACGCTCATTGTATCCTTGGCGTGAAGTCGCCACAGCTAATCTGTTTATCCACAGGCATTTCCTTTGCTCTCTGCTTTCATGAAAACAGAATTAAGAGAAATGAGCTGGGCTGGAGAGACTTTGGGGGAGTTGAGAACGTGCTCCGTGGTGCTAGGAACCAGCTCAGCTGCCTTCCAGACAGCGGACGCTCCCTGTGATAACCCAGCGTCCCTGGAGAGAGTGGTAGCCACAGCAGTGCCAGTGGTGCAGGCCCAGGCTAGAAGAAAAGCTGAGCTCACATATTTAGGGCCTGAGTTAACTCCGGGACGATGGGAGCACAAACTTGTTGGCTTCATTGCTGGTTGTGCGTAGCACAAGGGTTTGGGCTGCTGTGTTGAGTGCTTGGAACAGTCGGTGGTGGTGTTGGCTCTGTGAGTTGCTGAGCAGGCTGGTGTCTGCAAGGACAGTTAGATGCTCTGCCATCCTGCAGCAGTGTAGGAGCTGCCTTGTCTGGTGACTGGGATGGAGAAGAGGGCTACCTGTAGCCGCCCCACCAGCAGACCTTGGGTTGAAAATGTTGCTGGGGGTCGCAGAGGCTGCTCTGGGCATCACAGAGGCTGTTCTGGCTGCTTGAGAGGTTGGAGAAGCTACTCAAAGGGCTGGAGAGGCTGCTCTGGGGTTGGAGTGTCTGCTGAGATGCTGGAGAGGCTGCCCTGGGGGCTGGAGTGTCTGCTGAGAGGCTGCAGAGGCTGCCCTGGGGGTTGGAGTGCCTGCTGAGAGGCTAGAGAGGCTGCTGTGAGGTCCTGCAGTCAGAGCTGCCCCATGCACTGGCTTCACATCTGCTAAACCCCTGACCCCTAAAAGGCACCAGGATGATCCCAGTCAGCCCTTAGCCTGCCAGATCTCCCCCTGCAAGCAGCAGTCGAGAGGTTCTCATGGACCACAGACCCATTTGGGAATGAAACCACTGTGCCAACGCGCCCTGCACCTCCGCGTCAACTCCCGAAG
>VZRI01013476.1:25127-36289 GCA_013397515.1 Upupa epops
GAGAGGGGATGGGGAGAGCAGGGAGGGGGGGAGAAGCGAACCCAGAGCTTGAGGGGTGAGGGCGGGCCGCTAGAGAGCCCGGGGCTGACTCCGCCCCGCAGCGGGAGGGGGGCGGCACCCTGGCCGCGGCCTGGCCCGGGGCTCCCTCCGTGCGCTTGGAGCTCCCGTGGAGCCCTCACGCACACCCCTTATTGCCGTCCCGCAGGTCTTTCGTACCCCGGTGGGGTCATGCGGCCCCTTCTGTCCCCCTGCGGTCTCTCTCGACACCCCCTGGAGTTCCTGCTTGCCCCCCGCCAGGGGTCTTCAGAGCCAGTCCTGCAGCCCCAGCTTCTGTCCCGAGTCCCCAGTGCTCTTCTGAGTTCCCCATTTGTGCCCCCAAGTTTCCCCTTTTCTCCTAAGTGGTGTCTGCCAGTACCCCTCGAGCTTCTGTGGATCCTGCCTACACCTCTGCACCCCTCTCAGCCCCTGGTCTGTGCCCTCGTAGCCACCACTGTGCTTCCAGAGCCCCCATCTAAGCCCCCTAGCTGCATTCCTGTGACTCCCAAATGTGCTCTCCCAGCTCTCTTCCCAGTCCCAACACTTCCATACTTCCCTCTCACACTGTGTTGTTGTGGTGTCCTGAGCCTCACAGCCACTGTCTTCACCGTCCCACATGGCCCCATCCATCTGCTGTTGTATCCCGGGGGGCCCACTGCATTGCCCCTCCTGTTCCCGGTAATTACTGTGCACCCTTAGTCACATACTGGCTTTCCCTGTAACCAGAGCAGCCACCTATGTGCTTCAGTGGCCCATCTGCTGGCACCTCTCTGGGGTATCTGCTTTTCTCGAGTCTAACCCCCCCTTGATGCTCTCCCTCGGTGTCCAGGTCTAGCACAGCAGTTTGCTGAAGGACTCTGGAGCTCTGTAACTTTTCAGACTGCTCTAAGAGGAGTCTCTAAGCCTCCAGCAAGTTGCTTCAACCCCAGATGCTAATTGCTCAGTGATGTAAACTGGAAATGGGTGATCAGAACTAGAAGTGTTAAGCAATTGCTATGGTCTGAGTTCCTTCACAGCTCAGATTTCACTGCTGCTATATGGCCGAAGCATCGCCCTGCCCTTGCCCTGAAGCTCTGTAGGTTCTCCTCCAGTTCAGCAGGTTCCAGGGGAAGTTTTAAAACTGTGGTGTTAATAAGGTTATCGATTACACTGTGGCAAACAAGCAGCAGGATAGCTAAGGTGGGGCTGAGATCTCGTTGAGCTCTGCCACACAACCACAACCAAACCCTAGAAGTGCTGGGGTTTCTTTTTCTGTCTTAAAAGAACCAAAAAAAACCCAGTCTGATGAGGAGAGGCTTCAGCCTGGAGGAGACTCAGGGGGGACCTTCTCCCTCTCTCCAACTCCCTGAAGGGAGGGTGCAGTCAGCTGGGGGTCAGGCTCTTCTCCCAGGCAACTGGGAGGGCAGGGCCTGAAGCTGCCAGGAGAGGGTAGAGTGGATGTTAGGAAGCCCTTCTTCCTGGAAAGGGTGCTCAGAGCCTGGACTGGACTGCCCAGGGCAGTGTTGGAGTCCCTGTCCTTGGAGGTGTTGAAGGACAGCCTGGCTGTGGCCCTGAGTGCCCTGGGTTGGCCACTGGGGTGCTGTTAGGTGCTGGCCTGGGCTGGCGGAGCTCAGAGGGCTTTGCCAACCTCGATACTCTCTGAACCTGTGGGAAAAAAAAGCCAGTTTTTATGCTTTTGCAGCGTCCCTTCCAGCACAAAACTGGGTCAGGGGGATCCTCTGGTATCCCCAGTTTACTGAATCCTTTGGGCAAATTCTTGAGGTTCTCCTGAGCCTGTAGAACCGGGGGAACATTGCAGCCATGCAGATTAAATTCCTTGGAAACTGCCTTGGGTTAGAGAGGCCTGAAAAGCTTCCTCCTGACCCTGTGGAATCCCTCCATGAATTCACGGCACCTCAGCAAGCTGCTGCAGGTCCCAGGAGTTATCTGGGGCTGCATCTCTAGCCCTTGGCAAAGAGGAGAGTCAGAAAAGGGCTGAATGAAGCTGCATGATGCTGCTTTGGGTGGGAGGGGTGGGTTCCCGCTGGTCACTGGGGCATGGTGAGCAGATAAGCCTCAAGGAGACATCTTTCCCTTTCAGTTTTAAGGACTGAAGATATCACCAGGCCCTGAACAGCAGAGAAACCACCCCGACGAGCAGCCCTCGGCACCCTCGGTGGTTATGGCAGGGGGAAGGCGGGGCCCCAACCGCACATCCTACTGCCGGAATCCCCTCTGTGAACCCGGGGCTGCTGGCAGCTCCGGCCACTCTACGAGTTCCTCAGTGACAGGCGTGCGTTCCCGGACCAGGTATGACCTGCTCAGCACCTTCTTAGACTCCCCTCTGCACACTCAGCCAGCAGGCATCTCCTCACACCCAGCCAGCCCAGCTGCTCCTCTCTACGCAGCCATGATCTGCCTGTACCTGCCCAGCTCACACGCTGTGGGTTTTCCCATGACACAGGGAGATTTTGACTCTTGGTCTCCATCTGAAATTCTCTTCCTGTGCTCCCACAGGGCAGGTGGGTACCTGAGAGCATTGAGTGCTCTCTTGAACCACTGACAGGCTTCCGGGAGAGTTCCAAAGCCTTCAGTGACCGTAGAATGGAAAGGAAGAACAGACTGACCCTGGAGTTCAGGTTGTTGGGTCTCCTGTGCCCTGAGGTTGATGTCAGGTCAGGAGGGTTGTGCCTGGCTGGGTCAGGTGCTCTGTGGTCACAGGGGGTTTTCAGGTTCTAGCCAAGCTGGTTGGTCACATTTCTGCAACTGAGGTGGGGAGCAGGAAGGAGAAGCAGAGTGCTGACAGTAGTGAGCAAGTAGGAGCGGCCTTAGGACCTCCCTGCAGAGGAAATATCCACTGTCTTAACAGACTCTCTGCCTCCAGCTCTAGGCCAAGACATTCAGAGGGATCCAGTTATCCTAACAAGTTGTTGCAAGGCCAGGGCAGGTGGAGCAGTGAGTGCACCTTGTACTCATTCTTGTACTTCACCTTGTACTTCATTCTCACCCTGCTGTGAGAGTCAGCACGGGCTCCTCTTACCAGGACAGACTTGAGAGTTTGGGTTGTTCAACCTGGAGAAGAGAAGGCTCTGGAGGGACCTTCTAGCAACCTTCCAACCCCGGGCAGGGGCTGTCAGAGGGCTGGGGAAGGCTGTTCCCAAGGGCAGGGAGCGACAGGACGAGGGGTCCTGGTTTGGAGCTGGAGAAGGGCAGAGGGAGGCTGGACAGGACTACAGAGCTGGGGGATCCCTGGACCAGGCTGCCCAGAGAGGGGCTGGAGGCCCCATCCCTGGAGCCACTCCAGCTCAGGCTGGCTGGGGCTCTGGACAACCTGGTCTGCACCTGCTTGGTGCAGGGGGTTGGACTGGATGTCCTGTGGAGGACCTTCCATCCCATCACATCCCGTGATCCCTCTCATGAACGGGTGATGCAGTGCAAACCCTCACCCCAGTCCCCACCGAGCGCTGTGTCCCTGGGCACTCAGTTACCTGTCGCCTCCACAGCAGCCCAAGCTGAGGGCTCCCAAGTGTTTTACACACGTGAGAGCCTTCTTACTGCTCTGCAAGAGCACCCCTGGGCCTCGTGTGTCCGTTCAAGCCAGAGAAGTCTTGGTGTTTAGATTTCAAGCCCTTTCTGGAGGATCCAGAAGAGGAACAGAGGGGGTTTTTCTGGTTGGTTTATTCATCTTAAAGAGCTGCAGCACTCTTGGCAGCTGGGGATTTCAGAGAGGCAGCTCAGGTTCCTACAGCTTTCCCCTGACACAGTGCAGGCTGCCAGCCTTCTGCTCCAAAAACCATGGGCTGCTCCATCCTCTCTCCACCCCAGGCAGGAAATCTTCCTGCAGTCACACGCAGAGACCTCAGTGCTTTCGAGTGGAGTTCATGCTCCCTAGTTCCTTCGAAACCCACACCCAGATTCCTTTGGCTGTTGTTCTTTAGAGATTACAGATGAGGAAAGAAATCTCTCTAGAATCTATGAATTCCCTTCCCTTTGATGAGGGGGGTTGTGGGGGCTGTGTGGGACTGCGCTCTGCTCACACAGGAATCCCCACCTCTCCCTAAACTTGTTTTTCTTCCATAGAAGTAGAAGAATGAGAAAAGAGCTGCTGTTTAATTGCTCTCTGTTTCATGTTCAAGCCCTCTTAGAAATGGAAATAACAACCCCAGGCCTAGAAGCTTCCAATTAATTAAGAGGGCCAGTGCTTGCCCTTGAATAGCAAAACACAGCCACAGCTTTGGAACTGGCCTCCACGCAAGGGATTTAATGTCAACCACCCCGGAGCTGCAGCCTCACCTGGCTCCCTGCTCACATCTGGCTCTACCCGTCGTCCTGGGCACCTTTGGGGTGGTGACCGCGATGGTTTGGGGCAGCAGACGACAGGCAGGTGGGGTTTCTGAGGCAGAATTAGAACAGCAGAGTGTCTGGGCTGTGTGAGGAGGGAGGACAGCGCTGTGTTCACCTCGGGGAGCTCACAGCTGCCTCTCTTGGGTTTTACCCTGCAGGAGCGGTTCAGGTACTGGCCTGTCCAGCCCACCTTTGGCTACTCAGACCGTCGTCCCACTGCGGCACTGTAAGATCCCAGAGCTGCCTGTGGAGAGGAGTGTTCTCTTTGAGCTTCAGCTCTTCTTCTGTCACCTCGTGGCTCTGTTTGTCCACTACATCAACATCTACAAAACAGTGTGGTGGTACCCACCGTCGCACCCACCCTCGCACACCTCGTTGGTAAGTGCCAGTGCTGCTGCTGCCTCCTGGGTTCTTAGACAGAAAGTATTCTCTGTGTGCTTAATGCAAACTGTGTTAGACAAGCTCAGCCCTGCAGGGATCCCTTGGGGCTGAGGGAGCTGGGGGTGTTTAGTCTGGAGGAGACTCAGGGGGGACCTTCTCCCTCTCTCCGGCTCCCTGAAGGGAGGTTGCAGTCAGCTGGGGGTCAGGCTCTTCTCCCAGGCACCCAGTGCCAGGATGAGAGGGCAGGGCCTGAAGCTGCCAGGGGAGGGTTAGGTTGGCTGTTAGGAAGCCCTTCCTCCTGGAAAGGGTGCTCAGAGCCTGGACTGGACTGCCCAGGGCAGTGGGGGAGTCCCTGTGTGTGGAGGTGTTGAAGGACAGCCTGGCTGTGGCCCTGAGTGCTCTGAGGCGGCCACTGGGGTGCTGTTAGGTGCTGGGCTGGGCTGGAGGAGCTCAGAGGGCTCTGCCAGCCTCAGTCACTGTGGGATTCTGCCCCTCATGAACTCTGCTTGGCCCATTCTGGGCACTGCCACTCTGCTTGGCATCCTCGTTCTTACCTTGGAAGAGAGAGTTCTTGATGAAGAGAGTAACTCGGGAGCTCCTCTGTTAAAGCAGCTTTCTGCCACCGCATGGAGATGTAAAATGGCTCTGGTTTTGTTGCCACAGAACTTCCACCTTATCGACTTCAATGTGCTGACAGTGACCACCATCGTCCTGGCACGCCGGCTCATCGGTGCTATCGTGAAGGAGGTAAAGTCAGCGAGCAGACCCCATGAGCAAAACGGGGGTCCCTTCCCCCAGACTCCTCGGGCCCTTCCTGAAGAACTTGGTGCTGTGGCTGGGTCCCAGACCTGGGCAGGGTGTCTGCCAGAGGCAGAACCGAGCTACTCACACCCTTTCATCCCAACCATCTCTGCCCTTCTGTGATTGTGTCGAAGCTGCTGCCTCATCCAGGCTGTGGTGACTCTGCTGCTTCCTTCTGAAGAGCAGGGTTTGGCCCTTCTCTTCTCCTGATGGCTGTGGAGTTCTGCACAGGGAAGCTGGGGTGGCTTGGTGTTTGCTGACGGGGGAATCTCTGTGCTCAGGGGGTCCAGGGGAGCTGCTGGTCACACGAGACCTTAACAAGGGAACCCTCCTTGTTCTGCCTTGAGGAACGGGGTGCTGGGGAGTCCGGCCTCCAGCCAGAGCCGTTCTCTACCCCTCCCTTCACGCACACACTGACAGAGTGCTGCCTGTTGGCTTCCTGCAGGAGCTGTGAGTGAGTCTCAGCTCTGCCCAGCTCTTTCTTCTCTCCCCGCAGGCTTCTCAGAGCAGCAAAGTCTCCCTTCCACGCTCTGTTTTCCTGGTGATCACTCGCTTCGCTGTTCTCACCGGCACGGGCTGGAGCTTGTGCCGATCCATCATCCACCTGTTCAGAACCTACTCCTTCCTCAATCTCCTGTTCCTCTGTTACCCGTGAGTAGCTCTGTGCACTCCCTGCCCAGCGGTGCCTCTGTGCACGGGGTGTTGCTCAGTAGAAATGAAACCTGAAAGGAAATAAGAGCTTCATTTCCTGCTACCTCATCTACCTGGAGCTTAAACTCCCTGGAGCTTAAACTTCCTGGAGCTTGAACTCCCTGGAGCTTAAACTTCCTGGAGCTTGAACTCCCTGGAGCTTAAACTATTGGGAACCTAAGTTATCTGGAGCTTAAACTCCCTGGAGCTTCATCTACCTGGAGCTTCAGTTACCTGGAGCTTAAACTATCTGGAACTTAAGTTACTCGGAGCATAAACTCCCTGGATCTTAAGCTCTGTGGAGCTTAAACTGCCTGGGGCTTAAGTTACCTAGAGCTTAAACTACCTGGAACTGAAACTAACTGGAACTTTAACTGGAGCTTAAACTCCCTGGAGCTTCATCTACCTGGAGCTTCAGTTACCTGGAGCTTAAACTATCTGGAACTTAAGTTACTCGGAGCATAAACTCCCTGGATCTTAAGCTCTGTGGAGCTTAAACTGCCTGGGGCTTAAGTTACCTAGAGCTTAAACTACCTGGAACTGAAACTAACTGGAACTTTAACTGGAGCTTAAACTCCCTGGAGCTTAAACTTCCTGGAGCTTGAACTCCCTGGAGCTTAAACTATTGGGAACCTAAGTTATCTGGAGCTTAAACTCCCTGGAGCTTCATCTACCTGGAGCTTCAGTTACCTGGAGCTTAAACTATCTGGAACTTAAGTTACCCGGAGCATAAACTCCCTGGATCTTAAGCTCTGTGGAGCTTAAACTGCCTGGGGCTTAAGTTACCTAGAGCTTAAACTACCTGGAACTGAAACTAACTGGAACTTTAACTGGAGCTTAAACTCCCTGGAGGTTAAACTCTGGTGATCAAACTCCCTGGAGCTTAACCTGCCCATCTGCCTTTTGCTCTGCTGTGTTTCTTACAAAGGGGGGCCAGTTCTGCTTCCAGTAGAGGAGTGAAAGTTCCCAGTAGAGGAGTGAAAGTTCCCAGTAGAGGAGTGAAAGTTCCCAGTAGAGGAGTGAAAGTTCCTCCCTTCTCCCAGACCTCACGCAGACCTGGGGCTTTGGTTCTGTGCGTTAGGATCAGATCAGAGACGTTCTTCCCTGGGCTCCGTGTTGAGGAGTGGGGCGGGGGGGATGATCACACACACCGCTCTGCTGCCAGAGCTCATCAGGCAGTAACAGCCCCTGTTCACTCTGCCCCTGCAGGTTTGGCATGTACATTCCCTTCCTGCAGCTCAACTGTGACTTTCGGAAGACAGGGCTCTTCTCCCAGGTGACCAACATCGGTCCCAGAGAGACCAGCGAGGTCAACTCCAGGGGCCGGGACTACCTGACGGTCCTAAAGGAGACGTGGAAGCAGCACACGCGGCAGATGTACGGCATGGAGGCCATGCCCACTCACGCCTGCTGCCTCTCCCCAGATCTCATCCGCAACGAGGTGGAGTATCTCAAAATGGACTTTAACTGGCGGATGAAGGAGGTGCTGGTGAGCTCCATGCTCAGCGCCTACTACGTGGCCTTCGTGCCCGTCTGGTTCGTGAAGGTGAGGAAGGGCCGTCGCTGCTCTTGCAGGCACTGCTTCTCCAGGTCCAGGGCTGGCTAGCAGGTGGATACTGGTCTGGTTCTCTGGATACTGGNTACCGGTCTGGTTCTCTGGATACTGGCCCGGTTCTCTGGATACTGGTCTGGTTCTCTGGATACTGGTCTGGTTCTCTAGATACCAGTCTGGTTCTCTGGATACTGGTCTTGGTTCTCTGGATACTGACCTGGTTCTCTGGATACCGGTCTGGTTCTCTGGATACCGGTGTGGTTCTCTAGATACCAGTCTGGTTCTCTAGATACCAGTCTGGTTCTCTGGATACTGGTCTGGTTCTCTAGATACCAGTCTGGTTCTCTAGATACCAGTCTGGTTCTCTGGATACTGGTCTGGTTCTCTAGATACCAGTCTGGTTCTCTAGATACCAGTCTGGTTCTCTGGATACTGGTCTGGTTCTCTAGATACCAGTCTGGTTCTCTAGATACCAGTCTGGTTCTCTGGATACTGGTCTGGTTCTCTAGATACCAGTCTGGTTCTCTAGATACCAGTCTGGTTCTCTGGATACTGGTCTGGTTCTCTAGATACCAGTCTGGTTCTCTAGATACCAGTCTGGTTCTCTGGATACTGGTCTGGTTCTCTAGATACCAGTCTGGTTCTCTAGATACCAGTCTGGTTCTCTGGATACTGGTCTGGTTCTCTAGATACCAGTCTGGTTCTCTAGATACCAGTCTGGTTCTCTGGATACTGGTCTGGTTCTCTAGATACCAGTCTGGTTCTCTAGATACCAGTCTGGTTCTCTGGATACTGGTCTGGTTCTCTAGATACCGGTCTGGTTCTCTGGATACTGGTCTCGTTCCTAGATACCAGTCTGGTTCTCACTTCTTAACTGGAACATGCGGGAGGTTGGTTAGGAGGGCTGGTCTGTGTGCACAGGCAGCCAGGTCAAACCCGTTGACCCCTTGTGAAAAGTAGGGAGCAGAATCAACATGGATTGACTGCTCTGGAGCCCCAGAAGACGGAGGACAGTCTTGTCCTGGGGAAGGGCATCCTGTCCCTCCAGCCTTCCCGTGAAGCTGGGGGGACTCCAGGCCAACCAGCGCTTTGCCCACCAACCTTTTCTGAGTTCAGAGCTCCAGGGAGGCAGAACAGAGAGGGGGGGGGGGGTCTTACCAGGACTTGGAGCTGCTTTGGTTCAGTCCCTCGTGTTTAATGAGCAGTGTCTCGTGCTCAGTCTGCCAGACCTCATGGCTGAGCCCACATCCCCTTCCCCTGAGGGGCTGGTGCTCCCACCTTCACCAGCTGAGCTCAGGCAGCATCAGGACCTCTCACCGTGGTGGTTTTGGTGGCAGAAACACTCCCCTGCTTTGTGTTCAGGAGTTGGGCTCTTCCTTTTCAAGCAGAAAGCCCTCAGTTCAGCTGCCTCTGTGCTTTGTGCCTCACTGGCTGTTGGGTGAGACCACCCGAACACCCCTTGTCCTTCTTGTGTCCCCCCTAGAACACCCAGTACTATGACAAACGCTGGTCGTGTGAGCTCTTCCTCCTGGTTTCCATCAGCACGTCGGTGATCCTGATGCAGTACCTGCTGCCTGCGCGCTACTGCGACCTGCTGCACAAGGCCGCAGCTCACCTGGGCTGCTGGCAGAAGGTCGACCCAGCCCTCTGCTCCAACGTGCTGCAGCATCAGTAAGGAACTCCCTTGTGGGCCTCGGGCTGGGTAAAGAGCTCCAGCTTCCCAGCCACCTCACGTCCTCCTCCTCTTGTTGAGGAGACCAAAACCAAGAGAAGGAGAATGACAGAGGAGCTGTTGGCTGACAGCACCCAGCGCTGCTCTGCGCTCTCCACTCCCCAGCGCAGCCAGCAGCTCTGGTTGTCAGTCACTCCTTGGCCTCCTCCCTGGTCCTGTGCCTGGAGGGGCCTCGCTCTGCCCTGCAGAGGCAGGAGCAGCAGCTCGTTGGTTGTTGTAGCAGGTGGTGGGAAGGCAGCAGCCCCCCTCGGTTCAGCCGTGGAGGTAGAAATGAGGGCGCTCTGCTTGTTCCCTGCAGGTGGACAGAGGAGTGCATGTGGCCGCAGGGAGTGCTGGTGAAGCACAGCAAGAACGTCTACAAGGCTGTGGGGCACTACAACGTGGCGGTGCCCTCCGACGTCTCGCACTTCCGCTTCCACGTAAGATTGTGGCTCCTTCCTGGGGTCCTCTTGACCTCAGCAGCTCCCCCTGCCTGAGCTGGCTCCTGCGGGGTGCGATGGGCTGGTGCCTGCCCACCCTGTGCAGAGCCCCCCGTGGGTTTCCCTGTCTGCAGAGGGGATCCCAGGGGAATCCTCGCAGCCTGTGCTCACCCCTCTGGTCCAACACCCCTCCCGAAGGATCTGACCCCCTGCTCAGGCCCCGATGGTGACCTCTCCTACAGTTCTTTTTCAGCAAACCGCTGCGAATCCTCAACATCCTGATTCTGCTGGAAGGCGCCGTCATCTTCTACCAGCTCTACTCCCTCATTTCCTCAGAGAAGTGGCACCAGACCATCTCGCTGGCTCTGATCCTCTTCAGCAATTACTACGCCTTCTTCAAGCTGCTGCGTGACCGTCTGGTGCTGGGCAAAGCCTACTCCTACTCCGCCAGCAGAGACTCGGAGCAGAAGTTCAACTGAAAGCGATTGCACTGCTGCTCAGCTCGTGAGCAGAGCCAGGAGCCCTCAGAGCTTTGTATTTTTGTTACCACTGCTTTTCCGTTGTTGTTGTTGTTCTTTTTTCTGGTTGGGTTTGGTTTTTTTTTTGGGTTTCTTTGATAACTGATGGAATTAAAAGGAAAACACCTATTTTTTTACTCCCAACGGGTGTTGGTGTCTTTGTTGGCTGGTAGGGTCCTCCCTCCTTTCAGAGAATCACGGTGTTACTGAGGTTGGCACCTGACAGCACCCCAGCGGACACCCCCGGGCACTCAGGGCCACAGCCAGGCTGTCCTTCAACACCTCCAGACACAGGGACTCCCCCAGTGCCCTGGGCAGTCCAGTCCAGGCTCTGAGCACCCTTTCCTTGAGGAAGGGCTTCCTAACAGCCAACCTCACCCTCCCCTGGCAGCTTCAGGCCCTGCCCTCTCATCCTGGCACTGGGTGCCTGGGAGAAGAGCCTGACCCCCAGCTGACTGCACCCTCCCTTGGGGGAGTTGGAGAGAGGGAGAAGGTCCCCCTGAGTCTCCTCCAGGCAAACAGAAGCCTCCTCCTTTCTTTGGGAGCACTGGTGTTCAGAGCCGTGCGAACAGTGCGGATGGATTGGCTGGGGTGGAAGGTGAGAGGTAGAATCATGGAGTCCCAGACTGGGCTGGGAGGGAGCTCAGAGCCCCCCCAGTGCCAACCCCCTGCCCTGGGCAGCGACACCTCTCACCAGAGCAGGGTGCCCA
>VZRI01013480.1:0-15884 GCA_013397515.1 Upupa epops
GAAGGTAAGCCCTATGAGGCGAGGCTGATGGAGATGGGTCTGTATAGCCTGGAAAAGAGGAGGCTCAGGGGTGACCTTATCGCTGTCTATAACTACCTAAAAGGTGGTTATGGTCAGAAGGGGGTCAGGATTTTCTCCCTGGACACTGGAGACAGGACAAGGGGTCACAGTCTTAAGCTCCATCATGGGAGGTTTAGACTTGACATTAGGAAAAGTTTTTTCACTGAAAGAGTTATCAGATATTGGAACGGGCTGCCCACAGAGGTGGTTGAGTCAGCATCTCTGGAGGTGTTTAAGGTTAGGCTGGATGAAGTGCTGAGTGGCATGATCTAGATGTTAGATGTTTAGGATTACTTGGTTGGTTTTAGGTTGGACTGGATGACCTTTAAGGTCTTTTCCAGCCTCATCATTACTTTGATACTGTGAGTTCTTTAAAGCTTAAACTTGGAGTTTAATTTTAGTGTCCTTCCCTGTGCAGTTTAAAAATCAATGCTGCACTTCATAATCGAGTTTTATATCTCATAAGCTTCCTGAAAGTGATGGAAAATAAGAGCTTTAAAACAAAAATATGATAGCAATAACTAACAACATTTTCTTAAATGCATATGATTAGACAGACCTGATCTTAAAATCATAGAGTAAGGAGAAGACTGTCTTACAAGAAGTATACATTTCCCATTTCAAAAATTACCTTATTAAACAAAATTATCTTAAGTATGTTAATCTCTACATTCTATAGAGTTTCTACCTCACTATTTGTACTTTAAGCAAACTAAATCCTCCCAAAGACTTAATCAGTTCATGTAGATGTTCACTATATGTTCACCTGAACAGTAAGCACTGGGTTTTAAAATTCTTAGACAGAAATGCTTAGGCAGAATGTCTAGACTTCTATTACAAAAGACTCGCACTTAAACATTACCATTAGGTTCTCATTTGCTTTATGAGAGTCAAATTTTATTCAACAAAGAAACACAGCCAATCTACAATTTGCAGTTATTAGGAACACCTGACTAAGAAACATCTGTAGAAATTGTTCTAGTGAAAAATTTCTCTTCCACACTTCTTTGTGTAAAAATGGGAGAATCCATCTTCTTTGTAGACTCTCTTTAAATACTGGAAGATTATGATAAAGTCTTCCCTAAACCTTCTTTACTCAAGGCTAAACAAACACTCTTGGCCTTTCCTCATGGACCAGGAATACTTTCTTCTATTACATCTTAATTTAAAAAGAAAACACACATATTGTACTCAAAAATATATCAAATGCAGATTCATCTAATAGATAAAACCTTCTGGAAAGTGGTTTACCTTTTTAAAAATTTACTTAGCTATTACACACTGACTCAAGTGTAGCTATGAAGTAGAAAACACTAAAAAATATATTGCTCTTAATTTTTTTAAAATTCTTTTAAATATGGAAGTTTATTATTAATAAACAAGGTAACAACTTTAATGATACTTTACAATCATTTTACTTTCATTTCATACTGCTTCTGGAACTTCACTTTGAATTAATTTTGTCCATAGAATCATCAAGGTTGGAAAAGACCTTCAAGATCATCACAAGATCAACCATCTCCCTTACAGTCCTTAACATTTAAATCATCTCCTGAAACACTATGTCCAGGCATGGGGCTGCCACCACCTCCCTGGGCAGCCTGTTCCAAGGCCTCAGCATTCTTTCTGGGAAGGTTTTTCCTAATATCCAATCTGAACCTCTCCTGGCTCAACTTGGCCCATTTCCTCTTGTATTATTTGCTAGTTACTAGGGGAAAAAGTCCACACTCACCTTTACCACAGCCTCCTTTTGCGTAGTCGTAGAGTACAAAAAGGTCTCCTGTCTGAACAAAAAGGTCTCCAACCTGAACAGCCCCAGTTCCCTTATCCTCTCCTCATAAGACCTGTTCTCCAGACCCATAATTAGCCCAGCTGCACCTCACTGCACCCTCCCCAGCAACTTGATGTCCTTCCTATACTGCAGTGCCACCAACTGCACACAGCACTCAAGGTGGGGCCTCACCAGGGCCAAGATAGGGGCAGGATCACTTCCTTGGTTATGCTGGTCACACTGTTTCTGATGGAGGCCAGGATGTCATCAGCCTTCTTGGTCACATGGGCACACTGCTGATTCATGTTAGCTGGTTGTCAATCAATACTCCCAGGTCCCTCTCTGCTGGGCAGCTTTCCAGCCACTCCTTCCCAAGCCTGTAGTGCTGCTGGGTGTTGCTGTGGCCAACATGACATTTGGACTTATTGAACCTCATACCACTGGCCTTGGACCATGAATCCTGCCTGACCAGTTCTCTCTGTGGGGCCTCTCTCCCCTCAAACAGATCACACTACCACCCAACTTGTTGTTGTCTACAAAATTACTAATGGTGTATTCTATTGCCTCATCCAAATAATGAGTAAACATGTTAAACAGGAGTGGTCCCAGCACTGAGCGCTGGTGGGTGGTATTCATGACTGGCTGCCAAACTTTTTGTCTCATGATTAGTCCAAGCATTAGAAGATTTCAATATTCAAAGACAAAAGGACACTCAAGTGAAAACACGAAAAACATTTTACTAGAGAACACTTCAACTTACAGTGTCATTATAAAGAAACTGTGTAAAGTCTTCTTTCCTCATCACTATTTCAAACTGCTACAAATTACCTGAAGTAGTTACCACACTAGTTTCCACTATGCGGTAAACCATCACAGTATCTCCACCTGATGTGACACAGCAAGTAGACCAAAATTTTCTTCACTGATTGCTCAACGGCCTACACTACATTATCTTTATGTCCACTTTATATGTAATTCAAATAGATAATATCTAATTTTTCCAAGAGTTTCTCAACATTCAAGACATGGTCTTTTCTATCCACCTGTACACTTAGGAGGCTGAGGGGTGACTTCATTAATGTCTATAAATATGTGACAGGTGGGTGTTAGGAGGATGGAGCCAGGCTCTTCCCAAAGTCATCTAGTGATAGGACAAGGGACAATGGGTGCAAGCTGGAACATAGGAGGTTCCATATAAGTATCAGAAGAAACTTCTTCATGGTGAGGGTAATGCAGCATTGGAACAGGCTGCCCAGGGAGGGTGTGGAGTCTCCTTCTCTGGAGATGTTCAAGATCTGCCTGGATCTGTTCCTGTGTGTCTTGGTCAAGGTGATTCTGCTGTGGCAGCGGGATTGGACTAGGTGATCTTTTGCAGTCCCTTTCAATCCCTAATGATTCTATATTTAAATATATATTTAACTCCTGGTCATAGTTAATTCATTCACATATCTATACATACACACATATAGGCACACTGGGCAGAAAGGCAGAAAGGGGGAGAGAGAGATACACAGAGAGACAGACAGACAGACTGAAGTTAGTACAANTACTTTCATTTCATACTGCTTCTGGAACTTCACTTTGAATTAATTTTGTCCATAGAATCATCAAGGTTGGAAAAGACCTTCAAGATCATCACAAGATCAACCATCTCCCTTACAGTCCTTAACATTTAAATCATCTCCTGAAACACTATGTCCAGGCATGGGGCTGCCACCACCTCCCTGGGCAGCCTGTTCCAAGGCCTCAGCATTCTTTCTGGGAAGGTTTTTCCTAATATCCAATCTGAACCTCTCCTGGCTCAACTTGGCCCATTTCCTCTTGTATTATTTGCTAGTTACTAGGGGAAAAAGTCCACACTCACCTTTACCACAGCCTCCTTTTGCGTAGTCGTAGAGTACAAAAAGGTCTCCTGTCTGAACAAAAAGGTCTCCAACCTGAACAGCCCCAGTTCCCTTATCCTCTCCTCATAAGACCTGTTCTCCAGACCCATAATTAGCCCAGCTGCACCTCACTGCACCCTCCCCAGCAACTTGATGTCCTTCCTATACTGCAGTGCCACCAACTGCACACAGCACTCAAGGTGGGGCCTCACCAGGGCCAAGATAGGGGCAGGATCACTTCCTTGGTTATGCTGGTCACACTGTTTCTGATGGAGGCCAGGATGTCATCAGCCTTCTTGGTCACATGGGCACACTGCTGATTCATGTTAGCTGGTTGTCAATCAATACTCCCAGGTCCCTCTCTGCTGGGCAGCTTTCCAGCCACTCCTTCCCAAGCCTGTAGTGCTGCTGGGTGTTGCTGTGGCCAACATGACATTTGGACTTATTGAACCTCATACCACTGGCCTTGGACCATGAATCCTGCCTGACCAGTTCTCTCTGTGGGGCCTCTCTCCCCTCAAACAGATCACACTACCACCCAACTTGTTGTTGTCTACAAAATTACTAATGGTGTATTCTATTGCCTCATCCAAATAATGAGTAAACATGTTAAACAGGAGTGGTCCCAGCACTAAGCGCTGGTGGGTGGTATTCATGACTGGCTGCCAAACTTTTTGTCTCATGATTAGTCCAAGCATTAGAAGATTTCAATATTCAAAGACAAAAGGACACTCAAGTGAAAACACGAAAAACATTTTACTAGAGAACACTTCAACTTACAGTGTCATTATAAAGAAACTGTGTAAAGTCTTCTTTCCTCATCACTATTTCAAACTGCTACAAATTACCTGAAGTAGTTACCACACTAGTTTCCACTATGCGGTAAACCATCACAGTATCTCCACCTGATGTGACACAGCAAGTAGACCAAAATTTTCTTCACTGATTGCTCAACGGCCTACACTACATTATCTTTATGTCCACTTTATATGTAATTCAAATAGATAATATCTAATTTTTCCAAGAGTTTCTCAACATTCAAGACATGGTCTTTTCTATCCACCTGTACACTTAGGAGGCTGAGGGGTGACTTCATTAATGTCTATAAATATGTGACAGGTGGGTGTTAGGAGGATGGAGCCAGGCTCTTCCCAAAGTCATCTAGTGATAGGACAAGGGACAATGGGTGCAAGCTGGAACATAGGAGGTTCCATATAAGTATCAGAAGAAACTTCTTCATGGTGAGGGTAATGCAGCATTGGAACAGGCTGCCCAGGGAGGGTGTGGAGTCTCCTTCTCTGGAGATGTTCAAGATCTGCCTGGATCTGTTCCTGTGTGTCTTGGTCAAGGTGATTCTGCTGTGGCAGCGGGATTGGACTAGGTGATCTTTTGCAGTCCCTTTCAATCCCTAATGATTCTATATTTAAATATATATTTAACTCCTGGTCATAGTTAATTCATTCACATATCTATACATACACACATATAGGCACACTGGGCAGAAAGGCAGAAAGGGGGAGAGAGAGATACACAGAGAGACAGACAGACAGACTGAAGTTAGTACAAGAAGAACTATAGAAAATTCAATCACAGAGTTGGGGTGAGGATGTTACTATTAAAATATGATCATAATGTATTTCTTCTGACTTGGAAGAAAATAAAATATAAAATACAAATCCCTTAATTTGACTCTTTTCACAGTTAATATGGTATCCTGAAAATTCCCCAGGACTATGAAAGTAAAATTGCCCCCAAAAAAGGCATTAGACTGAAAATAACTCATTTATCAAAAGGCTGGGGAAGAACTGTTCACCAATGCAGGTAAAGGACTAGGGGTAATGTTTTTAAGCTGGAGAAGGGCAGATTTAGACTAAACATTAAGAAAATGTTCTTTAAAATGAGAGTGATCAATCACTGGAGCAGGGTGTCTAGACAGTTTGTGGAGACCCCAACCCTGGAGACATTCAAGGTCAGGCTTGATGGGGCTCTGAGAAATCTGTTCTAGTTAAGAGGTGTCCCTGCTTCTTATAAGTTGGTTGTATTATGTGACCTTCAGGGGTCCCTTTCAATCCAATACATACTATACGTCTTCATATTCAGAGAGAATAAATAACAATGAAAAACTTCCCAAGTATGTTTTGAGAAACATGTTTTGTTTTAATGTCTAAGACTGAAAGTTTAGTTTCTTTCCAGCACTTCTCTGCACGTAGGTCCAATTTTTTCAGAAGTTAAAGGTAATGGAAAAGCTTATTCAAAGAAATCTTTTAACATTGTAAAGTCATAAATGTTACTAACACATCTGTCCTTCCACAAATCCAGCAAGAAAAAAAATCAAACCTTAAGGTGGGATTTCTCAGCATTACAGAAGTTCTCTTCTATCACAAAAAGGTCTGAATAGCACACTACAATAGATGTATTTTAAAAGGTGCTTCCAGATGACAGAAAACTTGTCTTGACTAAGGATGTTTGGAAAAATAACCTTTTGATTACAGGTTACCAAATATTTGCAACAGATAAGATGTGGACATGAATTCATCACAAATTTCATTTTGGATACTTAAAAATAACTATACTATTTCACAATTTCTGTGATTCTGTAATGTGTCTTATCTATAGCCGCTATATACAAGAGTGAAACACTCAAATACTGCAATACCAAAATTCTGAAGTATTTTTTTTCTTTAAAGGAGATGCAAACACTTTTCAGCAGAACAGTACCTTACAATTTGAGATCACTTAGCAGACAATATGCTTGACTATTTCTCAAGTGCCTCCACAACTCTTGTAAAACTTGCACCTTTGTCCTTCTCTTTACAACAACTCATATTATAATCATAATAACACATTAGTCTGAGAGCTACCCAAAGAAATAAAAAGCGTACTAAATGCTATTTTTCATGGTATTAGCACTTGCTGATCACTTTAACAGTATTTTAGAACAACTAAATTGTCTGAACAGAAAAAGACAAATTTACTAAAAAAACAGATACACCAGCTTACCCTTGCAACAAGAACTACATCTTGGAGCCACTTAGGTTATCCTTATCATAAGCAAGTGTGAATTTCAAAATAACTCTTCCATCTGTTCAACAGATTTAGAGGACTTAGGTATTCATCTCTGCTTTGTGACAAGAAATATGTAATGATTTTACTGGATGGCAATACTTACCTTAAGTAGGATTCCAGGACTCTATCCAGGCGTTTATAGAAGGGTCGTGATGTAAAGTAACCACTCCAGTAATGATGATCTCTGTCTGCATAGGTGAAGAAGTCTCCACTTAAAACAGGGAAAAATGAATTGCTGTGCTTTTCACCTAAATTGCTTTCTTTGCGGAGAGCTTCAAAGTAATCTGATAAAGTTCCAAACTGAGCCTGAATAAAAATTAAAAACACTGTAACACAATACCATTTTCTTTATTTAGACATAATAAGAGAACTAATGTGCTTGTTTTCATACACATCTCGGAAACACACCAGTCTTCCACAATTATAACAGAAAACCTATCCTAAAGACCTTTAATTTTTCCCTGCACACTTTCCAGTAAAGCTGAATTGATCTTCCAAAAGCATTTAAACTTTTCAACTCAGTACAAGAAAGACATAGGCCAGCTGGACTAGTCCTAGAGGAGGGCCACAAAAGAGATCAGAGGGATGGAGCATCTCTCCATCACTCAGAAAAAGGCTGAGAGATTTGGGGTTCAGCCTCAAAAATTGAAGACACCAGTGAGATCTTATGGTGGCTTTCAGTATTTAAAGAGTGCTTGTGAAAAAGCTTTTTTAGTAGAGCCTGCAATGACAAGTCAAGGGCTGATAGTTTTAAAATGAGAGGGGAGATTCATACTAAATACATGAAAGACATTTTTTATTATGAGCATGGTGAAACACTGGAACAGGTTGCCCACAGGATGCCTCATCCCTGGAAACATTCAAGGTTAGGTGAATGAGGCTCTGAACAACTTGCTCTAGAAAAAGTTGCTCTTATAGGGGGGCTGGATGACATCACTTTTGTAGTTCAATTCTAATCCAAATAACTGCATTATTCATGAAATTTAAAAGTACTTATAAAAAACAACCAAAAAAACTAGTACCTAAAATACAAGTGAAATCTCAACAAAGGAAATCATTCTTTCATATCTTACAAGTAAATCTCTAACGTGTGCAAAGTAGTATCTCAACACTGTATATGTCTGGACTAAATAAGAAACTTGGAATATAAGGACAACTACTGTGATAACAAAGATACGGTATTTCAACATTTAAAAAATCAATCCAAACTGTATTCACTCTTCAAAATCATTAATATCCAAGTATCTGTTAAATTGATACAGTATGGGAACTTGCCACTTGAATGGCAGTAAATCAGAGAAAGATAGACACCAAAGAAAATCCCAGTATTAGTGATTCTTGCCTAATCAGGCACTTCTAGGACACCTGGACTTTTTCCTTACTACAACTACAAAACAGAATTCAGAAGGAAAGAGACTCCAAAGAATCAACTAAGCGAAATTAGGTGTAGGTAACTTTCCCTCTACATATCACTGTATCTATCCCTATATATCTGTACATTCCTAACCTATAGGTTACATCAAAAGAAGAAAACCTCACCAGAGGAACAAGCAAAGTTGAAAAAAACCTTATTCTGATGTCAGGTAAATGAAAACAGTGACAACCTGGTAGACTATTCTAATGTCACATAAAAGGTCTCAGTTTAATTTAAGCATAATATATGTAAAGGAGATTTCCAAACAGAAGATGAAACTCACTGAAAGCAAAATGGATATCCTTTATTTTAGCACCAGAGTAGCTGCTAGCATGAGAATCCTAATGCTGAGACATACTCACTAGATAAATATCTCACATTTATCTGAAAGGGTAAAGATAACAAAGGTAAACAAGCAGTAACTTGTGTAGGTAATACCATCCTAGGCATTTCAGCTCTTACAAAAGAAAAGTGAACTCTTTCTTAATATAATCTAGGTTCTTAGGAAGCTGAGAATGACCTTACTTGCCTGTGGAGTTACAGTGCACTGGGGAAAGTTTAGCAGAGTGTGGAAGTTCTTTACCTGAGCTCCTATTTCCAACGATAAATGATAAATAGTTTAAAAAGAAATACAATCAAACAAAGCAAAAAACATAAAAAAAACAAAAAAAACCCTAACAAAAAACAAAAAAGAGAAAGAAAACAAAAAAAAAAATAACTACATGAATGAAATAAAAAGAAGACACACTCCTGTGGCAACAATGCCTCAGCTGAGTAAAGTATCAAGAGCTAAGTGGCTGAATCAGAGAATATCTTTTTGGCTGGGTATTAAGAACCAAAAAACCGCCTGCATCCTCCTATGAGGGTCCCAAGTGGTGGGGTAAGCCCTAATACATTAATTCAGGAAGGCAAGCCAGGTCTAAAGAAGTAGATTCCTAGAGTGCTCAACAGTAGGGAGGGAGCAGGAAGGTGGATGGGGGAGGTCTCCTGGGGAAGCAGGAAAACTTTTTAGGTTTATTTTTTACTTTATTTTTTGAGTGGGAGTTCTCGGCTCTACAATTTGATATTATTCCGAGTGGGAAATCTGTTCAGTTCTGGGATTGGTTTACTGCAACTATTTCAAGGGGCTTTCTGGCAGTCCTTCTCAGTATGTTTTTGCTGCTGCATTTCACGACTTCTGGATCCCTCTGGACCCCTCCACCATTTGTCGCAGACTTCTGCCTTTCCCTCCCCTGGATCTGCGAACTTACTGCACTCGTCCTGCTGAAGTTTTCCGCTTTCATGGAGCCCGCCATGGAAGCCACTCCCTATGGAAGCTACTTCGTGGCTTTTTTGCTACCACTTCACTGCAGCTGCTTTTTCCCATGGATTTTGTCCAGGCTCCAGCACTCTATCTCCTGCTGCTTCCCAGCATCCAACATTGACTCTTTCAGATGTTGGGGTTTTTGGTATAGGATATGGATTTTGGAGAGGGGAATCCCCTCTGTTTCATTAGCATTGTTATTTAATAAACCTTCTTTATAAAGTTACTTATTTTTTCACTTACATTCTGGGTGTCAAACCTTTTTTATCACATAGATCAGAGGGAGAGGAACTGCTAATTGAGTCTCTCTGCCCTCCCAATTTGTCCAGAACAAAAATATATACAAATATAGTCTCTCCTTTTCTACCCAGGTCAGTCTCTTAGATTTTAATGAATTCAGCTCCAAGTTACAGTAACAGTGCCTCTTAACTTTTTTATTTTTGTAAAACCAAGATAACCCAAGCAAAGCAGTAAAATTTGCTTGAAATTCTAGTAAGAAAGTACAAAAGCTGTAAATAACAAAACCTGTGAGTCTGAAATAGCAGGGCCTGAAGTCTGTTAAGAGTACTAAGAAAACAAATCTAATTGCTGCTCTCTAAAATAATATCGTTTGGTAACTATTTATAGTTTTCAAGCAGATATTGTTAATAGCAGTATTTTTGTTTTGACAAAGGAGGAGATAATAAAGAAAAATCTGTCAAGGCAAACCACTCTGATATTAAATAATACATAGAGCTCTACAGTTTAAAACCGAACAACAAACCACAATATTTTTCCATACAGAATCCCCAAATACTGCAAAATACAGTTTTCTCCACAGACTAGAAAAAGTGCTAAATTTACCTTAACGTGCCAGTCAGGTTGAGAATTCATATAATCAAAAAGTTTCTGGTAATTCTGGTACTGCTGATCCCATTCTGAGCTCTCAGCATAACGGAAATCATCCCCTAGTGGAGCCAACAAAACTTGTGTACGGAAAAGCTTTGACTTCTTTCTGTATTGATCTAGAATCATCCAAGCCCTTGAGACAGGAAAAAGAAACAAAGCAATTTAGAAAACAGAATTCAAGTCTGGATTTCACAAAAGAATTCTTTATGTCTTTATGCTGTGCATTAGGGTGATCCTAAACAAGACCATACAAAACCCATTTTGTAACAAAAAGCTGTATGCAATTCCTCTACTCAGACACCACGATCAACCTACTGTTACTGTAAATGCTATGCTAATTAAATTCTCCAATACTGTAGTTTATCAAAATTATTTGTAACACAGCACCAAAAATATTTTTCATCTTCCTTTGAGAAGCTTTCATATTATCATTCAATGTTTAAAGGCCAATGAATAAGAAGTCTTTGCATCAAAAGTATGTTCTTTTAATGCCAAAAATGCAATGCATTGGGCTAAAACATAGCAAAGTAACTAATGTGGCTGGATTTCCCATTCCCACATCAAATGAGGAGGAGCAGTGGCCACACAGAGTCTGTGGGAATGACAAGAAATTCTGTCAAGTCTATGCGACAGGTTTGGCGGTGGCCTTACAGTCCCCACTACAGCATGCCTATACAGCACATGAAGAATTAGGGAATTCAATCTTTCTCAATATCTCTACTAGAAGATAAAAACATCTCAACAACTGGCAATTTTCTGTTCAGGTAATTTTATGGAGAAGCTCTGCAGACAGGAGGATGTTCTCGGTTTCTTGAAGTTTACAGTCACAAACTTTATCTGTCAATGTCAATGAGTGGCATTACATAGCAATGTAATTCTGAACTCAACTTACAGTATCACCTACCATAAAAATAAACAACTGAAAGGGTAAAATTTGTCTCTTGAACGGTAGGGGATGAGAAATTAAGTCCAGTTTCTGCTTCTCTGAAGCACATAATGTATAGTACATATTGTCTCTTATTTCCATGCATGGGATAAAGAGGCCAAAATGAGCTATGCTTCTTCATAAAACGATCCATTCTCACTCAAGAAAAGAAATAAACAAAAATAATGGCTGGTCTTTCTTGCTAGTATGAAAAACTAGAAATTCAGCATAAAAACATATGGTTAGGGTTGCAGCTGCAAAACACAGCAAGTGCAACAGAAATATTGGTAAATTAAGCTGTTATGAAGTGCAACTAAACCAATGCAAGCATTCATTTAGGCTGCTGTTTCATTCCTTCCAAAGAAATCATAAAGTAGCAAGGCAAAGATAAATCCAACAGCTACTAGTATTACATTTTCAATTCAGTAAATGTATATACATATACATATGGCCATAACAGCATTGAAATGAAAAGCAATGGTCCCAGATGAGTTCTCAAGGATCTGTGCTTCTGTGCTTTATCAATTTTCTTGCAACCAACCTTGACCTAAACCTTGCCTCTAAATTTATTTTGTATCACATACATTTTTTTTTTAATTGATGTAGCATGCATGTTATTTTCCCAATATTACAAAAGAAAGCAGTCAGAGAAGAAAGAAAGATTAATTAGTGTACTTCAACTTTGGAAACCTTAAGACATCAAGACAGATTTTCCAAATACTTCTGGGTCTCATACATCTTACTGTAATAACCACACAACTTGTGTTGATACAGAGGTCAAATCACACATGTTTTTGTTGCTTACAATATTACAGAATCATAGAATTTAGCATTCTCCACAAAAACAGCACTTCCTGTGCTTTACATTATTTATTTGAAACTACACTATCAGAAGTATAGTTCCTGTGTTCCTTCTGATGTTCCAAATACAAATAATTGAAGCTCTGAACTCAAATAGGATGTATTAGCTTTCCTTTTCCCCTAGGCACTATCTACCATAGTGCTGCTTAAACTGTGTTAGACAACAAAACTGATTTATCTACTAAAAGGTAATGCAAGAGATTGTTTCAGAGACTACAGTGATATGATTATATCCTCAACTCGATCACATGTTCAGTATATAACTGTCACATTTCTTTTATTGTTTGATTTCAGAGGACAGTCAAAGAACCTCTCCTTTTACAAGGTCTAATTTAGCTAGTTAGGTGAAGCCTGCATCTTGGCAGTGCAGGGATAAATAAAGATCTAACTAAAACTAAAACCCAAAAAAACTTTAAAAGTATTCTGAGTGGGCTCTTTACATTACAGACAATATGTTCCAGGTATCTTTTAAACAAGCTGTTACTCAGAACAGATTTTTGTAGACAACTTTATATTTGAGATTTTTCTTTTCACAACTTTTTTTTAACATGTAAGCGTCCCTTCACTTTTGATAAAAATTGAGAGTAACTTAATAAGCCTTTTATTAGCTCTACTGTTCTCCTGTAATCCTCAGCACTGATTTTTCTATTTTAAAAATTAATTACATTTTCCCAACATAATTTCTATTTCTGTCTTAAACTGTGATATATTCTAATTTATCCTGGGTTTGTCTTCAATAAATCTTGTACCTGAATTTTACTGACCAAGTGAGGTTTTAAAATGCTTGGCAAATCCCACGCTCAGAAAAAGGAAATGCAGACTTGACATGCAGACAACTAATGCATGATCATCACTACATTATTACTTCAAAACCTTAGCATTAGAATCAGACTGAAAAAGTCTGACTGCTATCCCTAAAACGTTTCTTATATTCACCAATTCGCAACAATTGCAAATGCCTACCTACATTTCTATGTCTTCAATTTGGGGATGGTTTAAGGCCTGAATACAGTGCCCTATGGAGCTGCTCAGTAGAGAAGGAACTGGCTGCATGGTCACTCAGAGTTCTAATCAATGGTTCAATTTCCAAGAGGATAGTTGTTACAAATTACCCCTCTCATGGTCTGTTTTGGGTCTGCTGCTACATAATTTCTGTCACCAATGGGGACAGTGGCATTCAGTGCAACGTTGTCAAGTCTGCTGATAACATCAAGCTACATGGTGTGGTCCACCAGCTGTAGGGAAGAGAGGCCATCCAGAGGGACCTTGACAGGTTTGAGAACTGGGCCCGTGCAAGCTGCATAAGCTTCAACAAGTCCAAGTGCAAGGTCCTACATCTGGGTTGCAGCAACCCCAAGCACCACTCATCCTGGGTGGTCGTCTCATCCTGAGAGTTGTCCCAAGGGAAACCATAAGGGGTACTGGTATATGAAAACTTAACATGAGCAGACAATGTATGAGTGCAGCCTACAAAGCCAACTATATCCTGGGCACATCAAAATAAGTGTCACCAGAAAGTCAAGGGAGGTGATTCTCTCCTCTACTCTGCTCTTGTGAGACCTCATCTACAATACTGCATCCAGTTCTAGAGTCCTAAATGTAAGAAGGAGAAGCCGTTAGCCACAAGGATGATCAGAGGACTGCAGCACCTATCCTATGAAGACAAGCAGAGTAAATTTGGGCTGTTCAGTTTGGAGAAGAGAAGGCTGGCCTTCCAGCACCTGAAGGGGGCCTACAAGAAATACAGATTTTATGAGGATATCTAGTGATATGACAAGGGGAAAAGGTTTCAAGCTACAAGAAGATTGATTTAGACTCAATCTTAAGAACAACTTCCTCACTATGAAGATGGTAAGGCACAGGCTGCCCAGAGAAGCTGTGGATGTCCCATCCCAGGAAGTGTTCAAGGCCAGGCTGGATGGGGCCCTTCGCAAACTAGTCTAGTGAGAGGTGTCCCTGCCTGTGTCAGGAGGATTTGAACTACATGATGTCTGAGGTCAGTTCCAATCTAAACCATTCTATGATTCTATAATTTTCCTATGACAGATTTAAGATCCATATTAATTCACAAAGCTATGCTAGATATCTTTTGTCAACATAAAAATTTTTGTATACAGTTATTCCTTTGTAAAATATGTAGAAAACTGTACCTGTGTTGAACATTTCCAGCATGAATCGCTTCTGGTGGAACCCTCCACGGACAGCTTACTCTTCCTCCAGGTAGACGTTTGAAATCAAACTGGCAGCAGATTTTTGGATCTGGACCACAAGTATGAGGAACATCATAGCTATAGAAAGGCATCATATGACAAAGAATATCTGTACTGGATCCCAAATCTGGAATTAAAATACACAGAGCATATCTTTAAAATCATCTTCCCTGTATTTGCCAAAACTCAGTCTGTCCAAGGAACAAGACAACTCCTTGCTTTGAATATCCATACCAGAAGTTTACCTTTGCATGTACCTTACATATGAAGAGGCTAAACCCAGAAATACAATCAACACTGGAATGTTCCAATCAAGCTGCAGCTAATAGGGAAAGCTAGATAAAAAATGTTAGTGGCTTAGATTTCTTTTCTACCCACATAGGTCTCATTACTTCCAGAACTTTAGAATAATTCTAGGCACTTATAGGGCCATTACTGCAATCCTAACATTTCCATTTAGCCAGTCTACTCCCTAAAGCTTAACTTAGCAAAATAAGAGATCTATACGTATTTTGTCAATTCTCAAAATAAGGTCCTTCAAAATGTAATCTTAAAGACAACCTGAAGCTCTCAAAGAAGTTAAAAGAACATTTTAAACACCTAAATGCTGATTACATAGTTTCGCACTACTGTCTTAGAATTAATTCTGTGCTGAAAAAAAAGGGACGGATGCTGTACATGTGCCACAGAATCTGGCTCCCACGTATGTCAAAAACCATGTCATTATTCAAAAACTTAATAGCCTACATCTTTATCATTCTAATCCAGACCAGTTTAAAAACTCCTATTTTACTGCTACTTTCTTATAACTAAAAACATAACATTCCATTAATATATGCATTTACTTTTCAACTATCTCAGGTACCAGATATACATATTATGTCAGTGTTGTATTGTGCGCATGCGGGCTTGCGGGATGTGATGCGATAGGTTTTCTATTCTGCTACGTCTGTGGGGAAAAAGGGGGCGTACACGTGTGCCAGGTATGTAAGTGTACTCCACGTGATAAGAAACGCCATTTTGCTGACATCACATTGATGTGCACCTCGGTGAATGGTCAAGCTCAAGGTCCCCCAGAGGAAAACGAACAGATAATGTAATGTTCACTGCAACATTTTGGTGACCCCGACGTGATCCTTTGGGGGTGAGTGAGCTGTCCGCGGGCGGCACGGGATCTCCCTGTGGGAGAGGTGTCCTTGGGAGCCGTGGAGTGGGGAAAGCCTGGGGCTGGGGAGAGGTGGCCATTACCCCCAGTGAGCAGGAAAAGGGCATGCACGGGATCCCTCGGAGGGTTGTCCGAGGAAGCGCCAGAAGGGGTCGGCGGTTTAGTCGGCCAGGGGCGAAATGTATACCGTCATAAAGGCGCTATTGATGTCTTACTTGCGTAAGAACTTTTGTTGTAAAAATGCTCCTTCTAAGAGGAGGTGGCGGCAGTTTTACTGCTGCTGATTGGACAGAAGGGACTGTTAACATCGCCACGAGTAATTTACAACCCTGGGGGCT
>VZRI01013485.1:0-10468 GCA_013397515.1 Upupa epops
ATGAATACTCCATTTATTCTTGGTATAAGGAGATAAGTTGGAAGAGAGCAGCAAAGGAGAGAGAAAGAGAGCAAGCATGCACCAGGTCCTGACAAGTTTGTTGTTTCTAAGCAGCTGCAGCAGTTACTGAGAAGGCACCTCTGAGATGGCTTTTTCCCTTTCCTGACAGTTCATTTTAAAAGTTTCCTGAGGTTAGATATCCACAAACAGAATGTGCTGTACTCACCATGAAATACCATTACCTCCATATTTCTGGTGAAAGCATATATTTTGATTCACCACAACTCCAAATATGAAGACAGACCTGATGTATGTGATCTTCACAGGATGTTACAGAAAAAACTTACTTGAAAACTATGCTTTACTATATCATAGATTTTCTTCTCTACTCATGACTATACAGAATGTCATATATCTTGCTCAAGCAGTCTTTTGATCCAGCACTGTACCAGGAAATGGTCTGAAGTTGAGGCAGGGGAGGATTAGATTAGATATTAGGAAGAATTTCTTTACAGAAAGAGTGGTGAGACACTGGAACGGCCTTCCTAGGGAAGTGGTTGAGTCACCATCCCTGGAGGTATTTAAGAAATGTGTGGACATGGTGCTTTGTGACCTGCTAGAGTGGCAGCATGGAAGGGATTACTTTGTGGTTTTCATTAATCAGACATTTAGGTATTTGTGGGTGTGGGTATGGTTGGACCTGGTGATCTAGTAGGTCCTTTCCAACCATGTTTATTCTGTGATTCTGTGTAAATCCCTCCAGAATGTACCAGATGTACCTGAGTTGAGAACTTATCCTAGGCTTCTCTGGACGAGAACGAAGTTACCTAAGTTACAATCATCTCTTCACTACCTACATCTCCACACTGTGGAAAGAGCAGTCCATCACTGGCTTAACAAAAGGGAATTCACACAATTTCTATGACATCCCACAAAGTGATTTACCTTGGAACAAAATAGAACTTGGACTTCAGTATCTCATATCATAAACTTCAGACAGAAGCAGCCAATTTNTCAGCAGCAGTTGGTCCATTGAGGCATTTAAAAATAATAGCAGATAAATTCCAAAAAGGAAACCTCTTTTCATAGATTTCCAACTTGAAAGCACATTTAGTGATCAAGTACCACACAACGAACAAAATTAATTCTCTATTTCCATAAATAGTTTGTTTCTAACAACCTACTCAGTTGTTTAGTACCACATATTGCAAAGGCTCAGTTGTTTCCATGGAAAACACTGAATTTCAAACATAAATAAACTTTGTAAACCTATTCAACACATTTTAACTATTTTTAAGCTTGTTTGTTGGACTGCCCTGATAGCTCAAATACCCACATTTGTTGCTGTGTTTTTTAAAGCAAATGATTTTAACTCTGTCTGAATCATATCCCAAAAACATTATTTGCCTCCAGAAATGAACAATAGCTGCCAAAGAGAGAGATCCAACTCAGATGATCCACTCACAAACTGCTCTGTCAACAGAGGTTATGAACTGACAGAAAAGGGGAGTCACGTTACACTCTAGCTCTGTCCACTTCAACTGGCATATGCAGTGCCATTTCATACAGTAGCTGAAGGGTAATTTTAGATTCATTTTCATTTACATTCAGAAGGAAAAAAGTTATGATTTATTTTGCTTTTCATTGTTACAACATTTTGTGGTTCTCCTAACTTCCATGATTATAAACAGACCACACGGCAAGTTTTTTCATTGTTTAAAGTCTTCAGGGGTATTTTCTTTAATGAAGGCTGAAACTATGCAGATGGGCTTTTTCAAGATTGTTGTAAAATTTTAGCCCAAAGCAAGTGCTGCATTAAAAAGTGATAATCATAACACATCATAGCAGTTTTGTTGTTTACAAGGTGTAATATCATCATTATAATTTGCACTTAATAAACAAACATTTTTAGGACAAAACTACCTCATTTTTGTCCCAGGGTGGGCCAAAAAGTCTCTTACACAGGCAGTCAAAACTGTACCCTGGATCTTCCTTTCTCCCCTCCTTCCATATATAACAAAAAGTTGTCTATCACATTATTGACAAGGTAGTCACTTCATCACCTGATAAGTCCATGTCATTCAAATGACAGAGGACAATTACACACTGGCAATGACATGAGTGCGTTTCCACACACAGAGCAGGGCACACAGCTTCCTCTCCATGACTCAAGTAGAATAAAGTGTTCTGTACTAGGGCTGAACCCACACCTGGCAGATGCAGTGCCATTCATGCAAGGGGACAGGAAGTCACAGTAGGGAGAGGGAATGGCAGATCAGTGGAGTAATTCCTCCATCCATTAGCCTTCTCCCATCTCTCTGCTTCAAGGACTAAGAGAGAGTCAGAAGCTATCTGCAAGACAGAGAATTTGGTAAGACAGACAAGAGAATTTCAGAAGGTAGCTACAAGCTACACATGTTTGTGCATGCACAGTGTCCACAGAGACCAACACTAAAAAGACTATCATGTATCACTCAGCTTTACATGATCTGGCATTAGAAAGCAATTCATTAATTTGATTTCAATTTTTTTACCAGGTCTGAAGACAAATTATTAAGCAATATCTGTGAATGCCTGTCCTGTTCAGTCAATAAACAAGTGAGGATTATACTCTGCTCTCCCTCTTCCTTCTCAACTATATTTAGAAGTCTCCCTCAAGACTTTGCTGAACTGTCTTCTAAATATATATACACTTACACAGAAACAGAATAGACAATCTAAAATAAAAGTGACTGACACTCCAGGATGGCTAAAAACACCATAGTGATCCAGCCTAACAAGCAGGCAAGCATTCTTTTTAGTAAAAAGTCCCGCAAAAGGACTGTCCTTAGAAACTGTTGTATCTTAAATCCCCAGAGGAGATACAAAGTATCAAGAAAAACACTGACACTCAACAGTTCCGTTTGTGTTTGAGAAAGCAGAAGTACACACAGCATGATAAGACTACTTACATAAAGTAAACGGTTAAGATGTCACGTTTAGGAAGTTAAAGAAGAAAAATTATAATCAAGGAGTACATATATCTAATCTCTTTGGCTGAGTAGTTGAGCATCCTTTCACTACATTAGAGAGGTGAGAAAAAATTAAGCTGAAATATATTAAGCTCATAATGAAAAAAATCCACGAGAGTACAAATCATGATCAAGTTACAAAGTGATTCCAAATGAACAACAAGGAAAAAAAACTGTTAAGGATTAATTCCTTGAGCAACTTGGACTACAAGGGAGTGTTCCTGCTCATAACAGGGGGGGTAGAGCTAGATAATCTCTAAGGTCCCTTCCATTCTATGAATCGTTCTATGAATTAACCTAAAGATTTACACTGTACACCACATTATCTTGCATCTATTGTGGTTTGTTGACATATGATTATGAAAGAAACGTAAACCCAGTCAGATGAGAAAGATAGACTCCACATTAATTGAAAAAGACACACTAATTCACACTAAGTGAATAATGAGTACATAAAAAATAGCCTATGCCATTTTTATCACCCGTAAATGACACTTACTCTCAAATTTATGGCAGAGACAATTGAACTATGTTTCAAATCACTGGAAGTTATTTCTTACCAGAATGCCTCTCTGAATGTTTTTCACCTCACTGTTTCAACTGTTATTCCATTGAAATACATCTACATTACCCAAGCTGTAAATATTCGTCTACTTAGAAGTTGTCGACAATAATTGCCCTGGTTTATCTTGTACAGTTTAATTCTTCAGCAAGAGCCAGTATTTGCTAGAGCCTTGGAAATGTGAAAATCATACTCTAAAACAAAGACTAAAGTTTTAAACAACAATGTCCCTTGAATTGAAACGGCCAGTAAAGAGGTACACTGTAACTAGGTGGCCTTTTGTTATTGGTTTGGGGGAGTGGGGTGTCCAAAACATATCCAAAGAAGGGCAACAAAGTTTTGAAGTGTCTAGAGCACTAACCGAAAGTATCTGAGGGAACTGGCATTGGAGAAAAGAAGCCTCTGGGGAAACCTTACCACTCTCTGCAACTACCTCAAAGGAGGGGTGTAGTGAGGTGGGGGTTGGTTTCTTCTTCAAAGTAACAAGGGATGGGATGAGAGGAAATGGCCTCAAGTTGCACCAGGGGAGATTTAGGTTGGATATTAGGAAATATTTCTTCACGGAAGGAGTTGTAAAGCATTGGAACTGACCTGACCACAGAGATGCAGTTGAGTCACCATCCCTGGAGATATTTAAAAGAAGTGCAGGTGTGGTGCTGAGGTACATGGTTTCATGGGGATTTAGCAGTGCTGGATTAACAGTTGGACTTTATCTTGAAGATTTTTTCCAACCAAAACAATTCTATGATTCTATGCAGTGCTTAGGAACATGGTTTAGTGAACATGAATGGCTGGACTCAATGATCTTAAAGGTCTTTTCCACCCCAAGCAACTCTATAATTCCTATAACAGGAATGTAAAGAGCAACAGCTGACTATAAAGACAGTTAATTTTCAGGAAATCTGAGGTAAATACAACCACTGCAGTGCCCAAAAATAAAAACTGAGCAAAAGTAAATGCATGCACTGTATCTACCACCTTGGAGATCCAACAAAAAAAGCAGGTAAACAATATTAATCTGATTTTTTTTTTTAAATTGAGGAATCAAGTTGAAAACAGGCAATTTAGACAATATGACTGAGCATCTAAACAAACTGAACAATGTTTTGGTGGAAATGGTCTCTAGGGCAAGAACATTGGTTTCTGTTTATTTTGCAGTTTTGTTTAGTAGAACATGGAAAATGGATATTGGTACTGGATATAAGAATCACAGAATTATTGAGGCTGGAAAAGACCTCTAAGATCATCAAGTCCAGCCTATGACCTGAAATCACCACATCAGGTAGACCATGGCATTAAGTGCCACATCCAGTCTTTCTTAAACACCTCCAGGGATGGTGACTCCACTACTTCCCTGAGCAGTCCATTCCAATGTCTAACCATCTGTTCTATAAGGAAGTGCTTCCTGACATCCAACCTAAACTTCCCCTAACACGGCTTTAGGCCCTGTCCTTTCATTGTATCACTAGTTGCCTGGAAGAAGAGCCCAACCCCCACCTGTCTACAACTTCCCTTTAGATAGTTACAGAGAGTGATAAGGTTCTCCCTGAGTCTTCTCCAGGCTAAACAACCCCAGCTCCCTCAGCCTCTTCTCATAAGACTTTTCCTCCAGCCTCTTCACCAGCCTCGCTGGTCTCCTCTGGACCTGCTGCAGTAATTCAACATCTTTCTTGAAGTGAGTGGCCCAGAACTGCATGCAATACTCAAGGTTCCATGCGAACTAGATAGTTTTATTTCATTTATATAGCAAAACTCTTTTGTAACTTTTGAAACATGAATACAGAAGATTTAACTTGGAAATACTGCAAAGTGTAAAAGAAAAACAATGTTTAAAAGCAATAGGACCCTGCTGGGGAGCAGAGCACAAACAAGCAAGAAGAAATAATCAGAAGATAACCAGCCAAGTCAGCAGAAAGACAAGCATCCATTGAGTTGTGTCCAAAGCCAGACCCTGCCTGAGGGAGCAAAGTCTCAGAGGTGAGGATCTGTATTGCCACAAAGGATGGACTGGAGTGTTCTTAGTCTCTCTTCCTGGAAGAGTGAGGGATGCAATGGCTGAAGCCCGATAAGCTAATCAAAAGCTAAGTCGCCCATCAAGATATTTGTGTTTACTGCTACTCTCAATGAAACTCTTTGTCTACAGCCTCCTCACACACACATGTAACACAATATAAAATCTCAGTCTTTTGGGGGACTGTAGAAGGAAGCAGGACAGAAGTAAGCAAGAGAAGTAAGAGAAGTAAGTGGGTAGTGAAGTTAGAGGAGAAGCAGCAGACAGTGGGGAAAACCTCCAACCTGACACCAAAACTAACAAAAAAGGCATTGAGTGCTCTTCTCCCTCCTCTGGGATCCCAGCACCCTGTTGGTAAGACACCCACCTTCATGTCTGTATTAGTAGCTATTTCACAGTTTGGTTTGTCCATCTGTAATCCTTTAGGCACAGACTACTTTCTGCAAGTTAATTTTATCCCCGACAATCAAATGAATCCGTGTGATGTTGCATATGTGAATAAAGATTCTTTTATAACCTCCAGTGTTGGATTTATATCAACACTCTCACAATTGGCACACCTATAACAAAATAAACACAGCTGCCCCTAGCCCCTCAACTTTGAAGAAATCAACTAGAACACAGGGGGGGGGGTTACTCCTTATGAAATTCTTCCCAATTCTCCACCCTGCCTTTAATGCAACAGACCCTTATTGTAGTCACAGGTGTCATGAAGATAAGATAGAAATAATATAAATCATACCTATATCTATCTAATGATCATAGCACCATCAAAAATGTTTGAAAAATAAGGAATTCTTAACTCCTTCAAATAAATCTCCATTACTGACAAAACTAGAGAATTTTTTTTTTCCAGGCCAGATGGCTGAAGCAACCAGACTGATTTACGTGACAGGAGAAAGGGGGAAAGAAGCAGCTTCTGAAATCCTGCTCACCTATGGACAAGCCAAAACTTAGACTGTGCATCAAAGAGCAAGGATAAAAAAAAAAGATGAGCAGACCTCCAACAATTTACATAACTGATAATCATCTGACAGCAAGACAAAGAAAACCAAGTAACACCCCATTTTGCCAAACACCCACAGCAAGATCCTGAGCATATAAACACGACAGAGGATACTTTTTCAAAAGAAGAAAAGACACAGTGTGGCTAGGCTTCCTTAACAAATTCCAAAATCTCCATCATCATCTAGAAGATGCAGAGGCACAGGTAGGGAATGAAGAAGTTACATACACCACTACATACCTCCCAGGTGTAAAGAGGGAGATAAGACCAGAGGATCCTATTTCTGTCTCCAGTGTTTCTCTCCCACCACTTGAACAAGTCAGAGAAGAGAGGATGGGATTGTGAAAGCCCAACAAAAAAGTCAGAGAAGAGAGGATGGGATTGTGAAAGCCTCAAATCCTCTGCAATAAGCCCATTGCCACACTGACCTTTCCCCTTCAACTTTAGAGAAACAGCTTCCTCCTGTTTTCAACTAATGCAGTTAGCCCTGAGCTCAAGCTGTGCTTCTGCCTGGAACATTTCAGCGCCACTGACATGTAACTATAATGACCCTGCCAGCATGTGTGACAGAATTTGTTTTTGTGTTAAAGATATAATATTGTTCAGGTTCAAAGTAAAGCGCTCACAAGTCAGAAAGTTTCCTGTGCAACTTTAATTCATCCCCTGGTGTGTTTATTCCCATTATCACCATGTTTAACTACAGCAGCACTTAGTACGTTTTCCAGTAGGACCCCTACTTGTTCTGCATAGTGGGTGGACAGTGCTCCAGTGATCAATCAAGGCTAAGCAAGGATAAGGAAATCCATATGATCGCTCTTCCACTTCTTGCAGAAGTTGTGAATAGTAGGCAAAAAGACTGCAGAGAAGAGGAAGAGTGCAATATTTATGAGATTTCGTATCCATCACAGCCTCACTGCCGTTTGAATATTAGGGTTAAAAAAAAAGGCACTTGTTAGATATTAACTGTATGTTCTCAGTAGAACCTGACATGAAGTCTTGTCTGGCACTCATAACGGCCACCAAATACAGACATCCAGATTTGTATCAGATCATGTTTGTTACACAAATTTTACCAAAGGGAAAACAATATCTCCTCCTCTCAAAGAGCTGCGAATCAATACTTGTGAGCCATTGCAATAATACATTAAGAAGCATCCTCAAAGAAGATCACGCAGAAATTAATAACTATCTACTCACTGCAGTCTTTATATTGGCTGGCTTAGTCAAAGTTACTCAAGTTCCCATGGCAGAAACAGAAGTTCTCTGAAGACTGTCCTGATCTAAATTAGAGCAGATCTAATGCTGTTCAGTGATACTGAACTGATTTTCAGCTCAGTTTCTTCTAACTGCTCTTTCTGTTGTTCACAGCATATTTGTACAGACAGTGTCTGCTTCCACTAGAAGCAGGTGTTCACTTGATGTTCAGTCACGATCAGCACTTGGTGTGCAGAAAGGCTCTTGCTTAGACTTGTTCCTACGGGAAACAAGGTCACTGCTAAAACTTTTGTGTCAAGTTGGGGTGCAGTAAGTGAGAGACTACACCTGCAGGGAGGAGTGGTCAAGACAGACGAACATACACTGAGCAACAGAGTACTTCCATCCCATATTCATCATATCAGTATAAAGCTGACAGACCTCCAGAATCAGCCTTGCTTTTTCAATGGTCAGCATTTGAGGAGGTCTCTTTCCATTCTACCTTTGATTCTAATCTGTGCTTTGCTGAATCCAGACTTTATCTCCCTCTAAGTCCAGGCTGGAACTTCCCCAGTGCCTGCCCCAAGCATCAGCGGTGATGGTGAGGCAATTGCCATTGTGAGGTACTTGACATCGAGGAAAGAGTTGTGGGTTTGTGTTGGGATTCATATTACTAGTTTAGCACACAATTCACTTTATTATTATTTTTTCACTAAAGCAGTTTCAGTTTTCCAATCCATAAGTCTCTGTCTCTTACTTCCTTTCTCTTCCCCTTTTGGGAAGAAACTGAAACTAAAATTGTTTCAGGATAGCAAAGCATACAGAGAAAAGGAATCCCAAACTAGAAATTTACTAGTTGTTTTAATGGGTGGCAAAGCATAAGTTTAAAAAAAATACAACACAATTCTGAACAAAACCAACGATCAGCGGCATTTTAAAGAGTCAAACACTATTGCTGATAACTTTTCTTGGGGAGAAATCATTCCTTTCCTATGCTCTAACGTATCGGACAGAGCACGGACAGTCGGTCAGACGTATTTGACTGACACGACACTGCGCTGGTCATTCAGTAATGACTTCATTCGCTTCGCTCAGCTCTTTAGCCGGGAAGTTTGCGGCGATTTTTTAAGTTAGCCGGGAGAAACTGTGCTGCTGGCACCACCACAACGTGGTTCAAGCCCGATCAGTCCCCGCCGGGCCACTGACACACCTCGCAGAGGAGGAACTTCCACCGGACCGCTCCGCGGGACACTCGGCGGTCAGACACGGGGCCGTGGGGCCGGACCTCCCGCCTTCCTCTTTTCGAGAGCGGGGAGGGGCGCATCGCACCCCAGGGCACAGAAGAAAGAAGTAACCGGGCGGAGGAGCTGGCGAGGGAAGGCAACTCCCAAGTAGTGAAAGCAGCGCCCAGCGCCCTCTGAGGAACCCAACGGGCCGGTGACCCCTCGCCAGCTACGGCTGCACCTCTGTCCCAGCCCGACACACCCCCCGCGCTGGCCCGCCCCCCTCCGCCCCGCTCACTGCCCGCCCCCGGGAATCCCCTCTCCTTCCTCCCCCTGCCCTCACCTGCCAGGAGGACGCAGACCTCCTTGGGGATGGCAAACTCGCCGGGCATCTTGCGGGCTCGGGGGCAGCCGGGGACACCCCGCAGGCGGGACCCAACCCCGGCTGTCGCCCCGGCCCAGCCAGGGAGGAAGCAGAGGGCCCGCCCCCCCTAAAACCGGCTTAGGCGTGTGGGCGGGGCCTCGCTGAACGGGGCGGGGCCTCATGACGTTTCCATACTAAACACCTGCGCATGCGCGTTACATCCCTGAGACTGGCGGCCGGTTGTCCCCCACCCCACAATGCCCCCGGACGGGGGAAGCCTCCCACGTGACAAGTAGCCATTTTGCTTGAGGGCACGAAGCACGACTATCCCTCTAGCCAGAACTCAACATGAGGGCCAGCACCAGTCCTCTGCTTGGCCCCGCCCCCAAGTCAAGTCGTTCCCGGAAGTTGGACTCCTATTGGGCCATCGATTGTCCCGCCCAGGCCAAGGGCCCTTCCCAAGCCGAGGGCGTGTGGCACAGCCTCCTCCTGTAGGGGTGACGAAGGGGCTGGATAGCAGATACTCGGGAAGAGTGGAGGGGTTAAGAGTCTATGGTCTAGTTTCTTCCAAACACTCTTTCCAGCCTTCATTTGCAGCATGGTGTTGACCTTGTGAAACTGTTGGCAGGTGGGATGGGGCTGCTGAGCTTCTCCTTCCCTTTCAGACAGTTGTCATTCTGGTGCCAGGTTTTATGGTAGGAAGCCAGCATTACTGGTGAGATGGTTTAGGGTAGCAGACCACACCTCAGCTTCTTGCTATGGCTGTGCCAACGTTCCAACAGCTGCAGTCAGCAAAATTAAGCTGGGAAAGTTGAGGAAATCCCATGCATCCATGAGACCTAGAGTGGAGTAGGAACTGGAAAGTGAAGCAATAGGAATGGGCCTGTTGGTATCGGCAGCTGTAAGCACAGATATGTGGGAAGATAGAAGAATCATAGAATCATTAGGGATTGGAAGGGACCTCAAGAGATCATCTAGTACAGTCCACCTGCCACAGTAGGGCCACCTAGACCAAGAAGAGCTGCTGTCCCTAAGCAACCCAGCTGGGTGTTTAGAAGGGCTGACTTTGTAGAAGTCTTGCTTGTGTGGCAGCTTTG
>VZRI01013488.1:3384-33710 GCA_013397515.1 Upupa epops
TGTGGAGTCTCCTTCTCTGGAGACATTCAAGACCCACCTGGATGTGTTCCTGTGTGACTTGGTCTAGGGGATCCTGCTGTGGCAGGGACATTGGACTACATGATCTTTGGAGGTTCCTTCCAATCCCTAATGAATCTATGAGTCTATGACTTAGTCTTTTGGATGGATGCAGCACTGTGGTATTGTGAGCATACCACTTTCAAACAGGTGCAGCCTCTGTAGTATGTTCTATACCTTGTGCAGGCAGAGCCTGAGGAAGCATTCCCATAATTATTATGGTAAAGATATGTGGATTGAAAAACACACAGTAAGTTTCTTGCTTTTCTCACTACTCCTCTAAACTTTAAAAAATATAAGTATGTTAGAGGAATCACTGGTAAAGTCAATATGGTATACAATAAAGCTTGTAGACATGTGAGATTTGGCTCCACTACATGATCAATACAATAAGAGACCTTGATTTGGGAAAAACTGGGGAGTCAGCTTCACAAGGAGACACCTACACTGAATACACAGACATTCAAATGCAAATAAGATGTTTAAGCTCCTCTTACCTTACACAAGAATTGCAACCTGATTTAGTTGAGTAGGGACAGAGTACTACAGGGTAGCTAAGGCATTCCCTAGGACTGGCAGGCAGGATTATTGAAAGCCTGTGTTTTTCTGGAGAATAGCATGATGCTAGCTGATAAAACCTAGACTATCTCAGACAGCCCTACAAGTTTATACAGATGACTCAGGGTTTTTATTGCTGGTGGACAGAGCACTGTTACCTGTAGTATGCTGTACATATTCCATCTGTGGATGGGTTCAATGTCCCCCTTCTACAGTGGTGCCTTTTACCTTATTGTCATGGGGTGATTCCTGACTCCTGACATAATATGACAGCTCAGGGAACCAACCAAGTCCCATCACAAGACCAGATACCCCTTCTCCATGGCACTACAAATTGCACGAGAGGATAGAACTTCATTCTTTCCTCCCAAAGGCATCGTTGTGGGTGCTGCTGGCTGACACTTCCTCCACCATGTGGTTTTGGGGAAAAAATCGTTCCCCTTGGTTGCTTACTTGATAACTCCTAATGTTCCTCCCCTGGATTTTAATCCACATTTTCCTCTTTCCTGATTCAGTGTTCATATCTTTTTATCCCCATCTTCCTTTTTTAACTTCTTCCTTCGTTCTTCCTTTAGTTGTTAAGGGGAGGGAAAGATGAGAGAGAGAGCATTGGTTTTGGTCTGTCTTGGAGAATCCTTTGTTTGTGGACACCTGTACTTCTGCCATTGCCAGGTGGAGCTGTTGGGTGTTTGTTTTATTCCCTTTCTCTAACTGCTCCTGTTCTTTGCTAATAAAACTTGTTATAATTTTTCTTTTCAATAAATTTGTCACAGAGTTTTGTTGCGTTGGGAATACCCTGGGAAATCAAAACCAGGATACTAATATAACAAACACAACCGTACATCTTCTCCTGACAGGGTAAAATGTTAGCTCTTTCCTAACATCCACTAGATCACAGCAAAGGTGACACTGGGAACTTCAGCAGATTCCTTTATAGCAGCTACTCATGCTGAAGTATGAGATTCTTAAGCCCTAGGTACAAGGACCCCAGTAGCTCAGACATGGATTGCACAAGACTACTAACACTGCAAATGTGACATCTTCTGCAAAGGTCTCAGTACAAGAGTTTCTGTGATCTAAGATGATGACAAGTGGTTTTACTAAAATATCAGTCAGTTCTGAGAGCACTCTCACAGATCATCTAGTTATTCCTGCCTTGACCCTCATCTGCTGCTGATAGTTAATATCTGAACTGTTTCAGTAATCAGAGTCAAGGTAGATCTTCCTGATGAAGCTAGGGATATCCCTCTGACCTGCCACGTTCTCTACCCCCCTCATACCTCTTAAATCTTGTGAAATGTTGTGATAATAAAACTACTACAATGTGGAGCCCAGGAAAAGAACCCCATCAACCCACTTTTTTCATGCATTTATTCTTGATCCTTCATTTTTAAGCACCAGAAGTTACACAGTTAAGACTTCTAAAGAGGCCAAGCAGAGTGCTGACAAACACAGACCAAACAGGAGTTGAGGTAGTAAACCAAATGCTTTGAACAGAAAAATTCTAACCATACAGTTCCAAGCACAGCCTGGACTTGTAACCTGATCACAGGACCTTGGAAATCATCGTGAACAAGCCAGTATCAGGTGCTTTTCAACAACAACAATGAATGCCATGAAGATTCTAGCAGCAGGATGTTTTGTGTTCAGGAACATCATTTGGGTGGCTGAAGGGATGAAAGGAATTCATAACTTAAGAACACAGAGTCTATCAACATCTTAGAGCTTTTATTTCTTTGTGCCTTTGAAAAGGTGCCTAATACCTCCTGAGGATTCCAAGAAGGAACAAGTGAAACAGGACATAGTTATGTCCTACACTGGTCAGATGACAAGTGCCTACCACTGGCAGCATAAACTTGGAGTTGAGATAATTATGTGCTTCTCTCAGTGAATCAAAGACGTGGTAGAATATGAAGAAGACATATTCCTTGCCCAGGCACACCTGACCTAGGTTAAAGAATTAAACTACTGGTCAGAACATACTGCTCGGTGTTAGTCTGATCACAACAATCTGAAAAGCTTCAAAATGACAGTAATTTAAAACTGAAGATTCTGACACAGAATGAAATCAACAGTTGAAATTGTACCCAGGGAATCTCATGGTCAAGTCAGCCAGTCCTTCAGTTTCCAAGAAAGGTATTTAAAGTGAGCATGGCAAAATGTGACTTTCTTGATGGGATGTGTAAGTGTAGGAGGCTACTTCACTTCCATCTGATTTAGAAACTGCTGCAGCGTTCGGGGAATTGAATGCATGATACCTACCCTTGACTATTTGGAAAGCAATAAGAAATCAGATTTAGTAATAGATTCATAGATGCATAGATTGATAGAAGGGTTCAGGTTGGAAGGGACCTTAAAGCTCATCTAATTCCAACCCTACAGCCAGGAGCAGGGGCACCCCCCACTAGACCAGGTTGCTCAAGGTCCCAGCCAATCTGGCCTTCAACACTTCCAGGGAGGGGGCACTTACAACCTCCCTGGGCAACCTGTTCCAGTGTCTGAGCACCTTCATGGTAAAAACTTCCTCTTGTGCCATTTCACTTTTCAGGTCTGTCTCTTCTGACTGACATAACTTTGCAGCTAGAGGATGCTTAAACCAGAGGTAAGGCTTGATGTGTACAGCAGCCACAAAGAAATGGGATGCAGAGAAGCTCTTGTTCATACTACTCTTGTGTAGATCAAGGTCACTGATAATCTTGTTTGTCAATAGCAAACAGGCTGACCAACAGGTGACTACATCAGACTTTTATTTTGGGTGTAAAGCCAAAGTATCACAGAGGTCAGTATCTCTCCTTAAGTGGCTGATATCCAGAGAGAATTCTGTCCACCCTAATTTGGATCCCAAACTGTGCATACCTGAATCCAGTTCCAGATTCCAGCTCCTGCTTCTGGTTCCTGTCTTTTGCAGACTCCACACCAAGACATTGCCAATGCTTGTCCATTGACAGAATACTACAAAGACTGGTGGCAATGGCAGAACAAAGCTCTCTACATAGAAATGATGGTTGCAACTTTTCTGTCATTGGATTATGTAATTATTTCTGGAGACTGAAGAAATGGAGAGTTATAAGTTGTGTTCTAGCAGGTCAACAAGTGACTGAACAGAAGAAAATCATAGAATCACTAGGAATCAGAAGGGAACTTGAAAGATCATCCATATCCAGTCCAATCCCCCTGCCACAGCAGGATCACCTAGACCAAGTTGCACAGGAACAGATCCAGGTGGGTTGTGAACGTCTCCAGAGAAGGAGACTCCACAACCCCCCTGGGCAGCCTGTTCCAATGCTCCTCACTGCAAAGAAGTTCCCTCTCATATTGATATGGAATCTCCTGTGTTCCAGATGGCACCCACTGCCTCTTGTTCTATCACCAGATGACCTTGACAAGAGCCTGGCTCCATCCTCCTGNTTGGCCACAAGAGCACACTCCTGACTCACAATCACCCTGCTGTCCACTAGGACCCCAAGGTCCCTTTCTCCTACACTGCTCTCCACCAGGTCAGTCCCCAGCCTATACTGGTTAAGACACAAAACCAAGAGCTAGTAGAAGGCAAACATAACAACGAGTACATGTCTTGGACAAAGTACCCAGCATTAGCCAGGCTTGATCTGTGTGTATGCCAACACTGAGATGCCAGCTAACAGCTTTGTGACCAGTTTTCATCACGTAGAGCCCAGTTTTAATGACAAACTTAGCCCTTCTTTTTGGTGGAGGTGATAAAACAAGAAGAATTGTAATAGAACATCGCAATCACTGCCCTCAATAAAAACCCAACAAACTATGACTAAAAATAAAAGTCAGTCTCTGGAGATTCCGAATGAAAGTTTTATAATTAAAATACAGGAAAAAAAAACAATTTAAAAGGAAAATATGGGGATTGGAGGTAATTTTTTCCTGTATATGGAGAGTGAAGTATAATTCACAGCACTTCTGTCTTCTGCTCTTGGAAAAACAAGCTCTCCGTTTGTGCCAATACACAGAAATGACATTCTCCTTTTAGAAATAACAAGAGCACATGATATAACCACGGAAGATAGAGCCTAGAGCTTCCTCGTTAGAATTCCATTCTTCTACCTCAATCTTTAATTAGAATTTGAAGTTGCTATCTGAAGTACCGGTTACAGCAAATTACAGCTGGGTTTCCTGACCTTTAGCTCAAGTGTCCCTTCCGTCTTAAGGTTTGGTAGCTGTTTTGCTTTTAGGAAAAGGAACAATTTGCTCTGGATTAATGCTAGTGCCTGCCTAGAGGAACATTTTCAAACCGTGTGGGGATGCAGATATTACCTGCATAGGAATCTGCTTTCCTACAGGCAAACTGACATCTGCATGAGCACAATGAATGGCAGGAGATGGAGTTACCCACTTCACACTTTCAAAAGTTGATTTGAATTCATCCAGCCCGGCCTTAAACACCTCCAGGGATGGGGCACCAACCACCTCCCTGGACAACCTAATCCTGGCTCTCCCCACTGTCACAGGGGAGAACTTCCTCCTCACATCAAGTCTAAATCTCCCCATCTCCAGCTTTGCTCCATTCCCCCTAGTCCTGTTGCTGCCTGAGATCCTAAAAAGCCCCTCCCCAGCTTTTTTGTAGCCCCTTTCAGGTACTAGAAGGCAACAATAAGTTCACCTCAGAGCCTCCTCTTCTCCAGACTGATCAGTTATATACGTGAGTCCCACACCTAGAAGGTAAAAAGCCCACACAAAGCTACCTACAGACACCTGGAGAACAAAAGCTGCCCCAGATGCTGCAGCACTCTGCTTGACCAGTGCGATGTGACAGCTCTGCAGCCAGTCTTCTCTACAACAGCAACCATCCCGTAAGTCTGCTGGTACTGGCGTGAGGCATTGACTGATCCTGTAGTGATCTTTGAGGTCAGGCTGGGGCTGATATTTTCTATTCTTTCATTTCCCATCTTTCTTTTTGGAGGAGTGAATTGTGTTTGTCTAGTATGCCACCCTCTCCTTTCTTTTTCGAAGGGTACAAGAAGAAAGAAGCCTGATTAAACCAGTTTTCTCTGAATAACGGCTCTCGAGTCTCTGAAGAACGGCTCCTGATGTCTACTAGGAACTTTACAAGGTTTTCTCTATTTTTTCCTCCGTTTTATTATACTGTTAAAGTCTTTTATATTCATGCAGATTAATTTAATGAGGTTATTCATAGTCACTATTCTTACTTGTAGAGGTATATCTTGATATATGTTATAATAAAATATAATCCGATTTCTTTCTAAAAGAGTACTCTGCTAAAAACTATGTTTCTGCTGTACCACTGTCAAAAAAATTAACAATTACCCACACTGCAAAGAAAATAACTTCTTGTACTTGTGCCATTTCTTAATATATCTTTTTCTCACAGACTTTAATCATTCTATTCTTAGGAATTTTAATCACTATATCCATGTCTGCTTTTCTTTTGTTAAAATTCCTGTCTGTTTTCTCAGGCAATACCCTGGAACACACTCATTATGGGTTTGTTCACTAGGGTTTTTTTCCTCTTTCAACATCCTACAGAAAGGATTTTTAACATAGAATCATAGAATCATAAAATCATGGAATCATAGAATCACTAGAGATTGGAAGTGACCTGAAAGATCTTCTCTGGAGACATTTGAAGCCTGCCTGGACTTGATCTAGGTGATCCTGCTGTGGCAGGGGGATTGGACTGGATGAAGATCCCACAAACACTCCAGGCAGCCCCCTCCAGTGCCCCATCACCCTCACTGGGAAAAAGTTATAGAATAGTTCATAATATTAATATATTCTTTATTATTTATCAGGATCCATTTTTCCTCCCTCTTTTTTGACATACTACTATGATAGAATCATCAGGGATAGGAAGGGACCTCAAAAGATCATCTAGTCCAACCCCTCTGCCACAACGGGATCCCCTACACCAAGTCATAGAACAAAACATTATGGGTTGGAAGTGACCTGGAAAGATCATCCTTCTTCTGTATTTGATAACCTGTCTTTTTCTGATGGACTTGAGAGAAGTACCTCAGCAATATACAGCATATCAACCAGGTAACAAACCTGCGTGGTTGTAGGTGAGGTTTTTGCATAGAAGTTTTGAGCTTCAGAGGCCAAATATAACATGAACTTAAACCCTAATGATTCTTTCTTGTGCAAAAACCACTTTCTGGTGCTGTTTTCAACACCTCCTACTCTTACTTCATAGGTAAAACTTAACAGGTAAAAGTAGTCAAAAGTAAGACTTTAAAACCAAATAAAAACGTAAAGGAAGACCTCATCTCTACCCAAATAATTTCACATTACTTTTATTCTTTAGCTCTTTCTTCTGCTCAAATGATGTTTGAAGATTAGTACTCTGTAAATCTGTAAAAATAGTCTCATCCCAGGCTAAAGGGATGACCACCTGACTGTAATGGGTTTTGACAACTACCTCTCTGAGTATTCGACCCATTGCAGACATGAGAAACAAACATCTGCCTGCCCTTTTAGTAGCCACTTTTACAAATTGGTCTGTTGTTAATGGTTCCTTAATTACATTTTGTTTCAGGATTGATATATTTTAATTTCTTCTTGACTCTTTACATGCCCTCCAATTTACAATTATTTTTCCCTCTGTTCCCAGAAGATGTAAACAATGCTCTTTATGTCTATTTTGTTTCCTCTTGTTTTCCTTAATTTTAGCCTGCCTAGCAGCAGCAGTTCCATCAGTGCCTCCTAGCTCATGTTCTTCTTGCTCTTTCTCCAGTACTCTGTTCTAGTTGTTGTTGTTACCTTCTGCATCGTTTTTTCCTCTCATTATCTGGCAGGATTTATTTGAAAAAGGGGAAGGATTGCTTCCTTCTGCTTTCACTTCTTTTGCACTGTGCCTCCTTTTCCGTTCAGCTGGGAAGTTTATTCAGTCTTTTTCAGGAAATAATTCGTCTTCATGAATCATAGAAGCATTAGGGATCAGAAGGGACCCTGAAAGATCATCTAGTCCAATCCCCCTGCCACAGCAGGATCACCCAGACCAAGTCGCACAGGAACACAGCCAGGCAGGTCTGGAATGTCTCCAGAGAAGGAGACTACACAACCCCCCTGGGCAGCCTGTTCCAATGCTCATTATCATCACTGGGAAAAAGTTCCTTCTGATATGGATGTGGAACCTCCTCTGTTCCAGCTTGCACCCATTGTCCCTTGTCCTATCACCTTCTGAGAGGTTGGCTTGTGAAGCTGTCCTATGTTATCTGCTGCCATAAGGGCTTTGGGTTGGCTCTTACATCTCTTCGTTGCATGTCCACCTGGTGTCTCATACTCTGGGATATCGTCAGCCTTCAGAAACACCCACCAGAGGTAACAGAAACAAATTCCTGCAGAGCCATAGGACAGGCTATCCAGGAGGATTGGACTAGATAATCTTTCGAGGTCCCTTCTGATCCCTAATGGTTCTATGATTTCCTTTTTTCAGTGCTGGAGGGAGTCAGAAATACCCTTCACCCATTCTTAGAAGATGCTGTTGTTCCTACCCACAGCTTTTGAATGTGTCTGGAAATAAGTATTTAAGTGAAACACACAGCTGGAATCTAGACTGCAGGTCATGAAATTATGCATAATCATCCAGCCATTAGGAAGCTCTTCTTACCAATTAACAGATAAATATATAGTTTTCCCACAAAGTTCACAGAAGTGCTCATATTCAAACACAGTAAAGAACTAAAGAGAACTTAATAGCAAATTTATTTGGCAACAAACTTCTATTAATTTTTAAAAGTGTCAAAATCTGTGGGAAAAAGTTGGGTTTTTTTTTCCAAATACCATTAATTCAATGTTTCCACGCTGTCTCCTCAATCTGCTTACCTTCCTCCAACTGCTAATCACAGTCCCTTTGTAGGCAGAGCATTATGCTAGTGTGTTTCTGATGTAAAGAGGGGCCAACAACAGTCTGGGGTGCATCAGAAGGGGGGTGGTTAGCAGATTGACAGAGGTTCTTCTCCCCAATCTACTCTGCACTAGTGAGACCACATTTGGAGTATTGTGTCCAGTTTTGAGCCCCTCAGTTCAAGAAGGACACAGAGCTGCTGGAGGGTGTCGAGAGGAGAGCAAGAAAGATGATTGAGGAAGTAGAGCACCTCCCTTCTGAGGAAAGGCTGAGGGAGCCAGGTCTCTTGAGCTTGGAGAAGAGGAGGCTGAGGGGTGACCTCATTTATGTCTATAAATATATGAGGGGTGGGTGTCAGGCTCTTCTCAAGATCATCTGGTGATAGAACAAGGGTTAATGGGTGCAAGCTGGAACAGAGGAGTTTTCATATCAATATCAGAAGGAACTTCTTCCTAGGGAGGTACCGGAGCACTGGAACAGGCTGCCCATAGGGGTTGTGGGGTCTCCTTCTCTGGAGATGTTCAAGACCTGCCTGGATGTGTCCCTGTGTCACTTGGTCTAGGTGATCCTGCTGTGGCAGGGGGATTGGACTAGATGATCTTTCAGGGTCCCTTCCAATCCCTAATGCTTTATGCTTCTGTAAGAAAGAACTTACTTAGAAATAATCCCTGGTCTTTTTCTCCCTTACAGTCATCCTACTCCTGTGAAAAAAAAATCCAAGGCATTTGAATAACCATCAATGATCAATGACTTTTAAACTTCTGTGTCATCTCTCGAGGTTCTTCAACAGGGACCTTGATGTTTCATCAAGGACCACTGTTGGTCTTATCTTGCTTGTTTTGCACTGAGATGAGATGCGGCGTAGATTCTACATCTGCGTTAGACAAGCTCATTAAAATTTGCAAAGTGCTCGGAGAGTGTACTAATAGAGGGCACGTAAGTATCCACACAGACAGAAACACCTGCTAATTGCCTGCAAGAAGGCTGAGTCGTTTCATTCCAGCAAAGAACAATTTCAGTGCTGTCAGACTTGCTCCCTTTCTCTGCTGACCAAATTTGGCTGATCTGTTTTGATGTATCCCCTAGTCTTCCAAGTAGATGGACACAGTGTAGTGTCTAGGATATCCCTCCTGTGTCTGAGACCGTGTTGGTTATGTTTAACTGTACATAAAGAACTGAGATATGAAGCTAATTTTCATTTCTTTTGCCAGACTTGGTGTTAGGTATGGATTGCCCATGATCTTATTTACATTTGTACAATTATGTGTACTCCATCTGTTATGTGAGGCTTGATTTAAAGATTTGAACAGTTTGAGGTAGAGTAGCTATTTGGAGCGTAATTAAATTATCTCACTTTGCTTCCCTGGAAACCTCAGTTAGAGGAGAGATATTTCTGTTGCAAATGAAGTGTGTTTTGTTGATACGTAGAAGAAAGAAGAACAAAGATGGAAGGGAAGCAGTTAGTAGTGTTTAATGATGGGGAGGGGAGCATGTAGTAAATGCAACTGAGAATTCACCATCAAGAAGAGGGTGTTAATATCTCAAATAATAGCTGTAATATACATAATCCTTCAGGAATGACTATTATGGTTAATGTAATAAGAAGTAAGTTAATAACACTTCAGTTCCTTCTAGCAATTCAGCTGTACTTACCTTATTTAACTGTCATATAATAGTGATGGGATGAGTCATAGATTATGGTGTCACATTGACAGTGAACAGCTTCCTGTGGAAGGACTAGCATAAGAGGATCTTTGTCATAGATTAGGTCTGTTCCTTTCTTATTCCGTTAATACTAAAATGATTATTACTGTCATTGAAAAGGAAAAGGGAAATTGTTATTCTTTAGGGAAGACTCTTCTGAATTCTAGCAACTTGATAATACAACATCATTTTGAGGAGATACAGGAGAAATCCAATTCATCCCCTTCCAAAACTGACAGCTGCTTCAGGCAAGACACTCAGTGGTCTTGAGCTAATTTCTTAATCTTTGTGTTCTCAAAATCTTCCACATCTCTAGCAGAGTGAGAAGTTTATAATGAGGTGGAGTAGTTTATCAAGTTGAAAACTCCAGCTGCTGACGGGAGACACACATATATAGTGATCAGCAAAACGTATGTGGTAATGACTGTAAAAAAATGTCATTACAGCCTGAGTTGTGTTACTCTGTGTTTAATGCAAGCTGAATTTGATTTCTAAATTTCTGCCCTAGCCATTCTCCTCTGAGGGTTTGAAAATCATCTCTAGCAAAGGGAAAAAATCTGAAAGCTGAAGTGTGTGGAGAGATACGAGAAGCGGCTGTTGTACTAGTTGTACAAAGGTACTATACAGGTGGCCAAGAAGACCAATAGCATCCTGGTGATGGTGAGACCAGTAGGACCAAGGACGTGATATATATATATATACACTATACTCAGCCCTGCTGAGGCTGCACATCAAGTACTGGGATGGACATTGAGGTGCCAGAGAGGGTACAGAGAAGGGTAACTGGGCTGATTAGGGATCTGGAGAACAGGTCTTATGAGAAGAGGCTGAGAGACCTAGGATGTTTAACCTGTAGAAGAGGAGGCTGAGAGGGGACATCATTGCTCTCTGCAGCTGCCTGAAAGGAGGTTCTGGTGAGGCAGCTGTTGGCCTCTTATCCCTGGTAACTAGCCATAGGACAAGAGGAAATGGGGTCAAGCTGCACCAGAGGATATTAGGAAACATTTCTTCACAGAAAGAGTGGCGAGGCATTGGAACAGCCTGCCATGAAGGTGGTGGAGGCATTTGGTTTACAGTTCAAAACAGTTTTATATCTCTAAGAATAATGACTCATCCTGATTGCACCAGATGCAGATGCATCTCCTTCTTATAATCCAATATTATACAAACTGCTTACTGCTTGCTTATTATTTTTCATATCTCAGAAATGCAAATTCTATCTGAGCCCTGAAAAAAAACAACTAACAGTCTCCTAAGATTGTCATGGCAAGCCCAAAATGAGAGCCCAAGCCATGAGATTCAAAGGGTCCAGGAGATCTTCAAAGGGGTTGAGCTCTGTCTGACAGTTATTTTTATAACAAAGGCAGCCACAGGCATGTTTGGACTATGTTTTCTCCTTGAGTGGATGGCACTGCAACCCAGATAACAGCACCTTTTATGACTTCAGACCCTCTATACGGATAATATAGCAAATTACAGATGTTTTCTTCTGGAACTCCAGAATCTATTTGTCAAATGCCTTTTGGTTTGAACAAATCATCCATAGTAAAATTACACTAGGTTGAAATGAGCACGCTTTTTTGTTTGAAACTACGAATTAGGAAGCCAAATGTGTTATAGTACAGGGCTTTTAACTATGTAGTAGAGGGCCTTTAACTACAGGGTGTGTTAATAGGATAATTGTAAGATTCAGTCAGTGAACTACCTGTAGACTGTTAATTAACTTGAAATTCTGGTGTTGCCTTTGTTTCATAGTCATTATAAGCTATTCCATCTGTGTGTTGTCATGAGTAGAGAATTTGAATTGTATACTACTTATTAGCATCACGGTGTAAAAAGTACTGTGCTTTTTAAAATGACAAAGGCACTACCTATGTAGGATTTCAAGAAACAAATCCCAAGGTTTACTTAAGATGTCAGCAATAGAATTATTTTAGCAAACTCGAGTTCTTTGTAGTTTTGTCAGGACTAGGCTTACAAACCAAGATCGTCATCTACTCTGATCATGGTACAATTTGGAAGGAGTTCATTATTCTTTGTGCTGAACTTGCTTTGTTTACTTCGGCCCTCCTTTCTGTGCTGGACAGTGTTTTCAAGTCTTGTATATTTTTAGTTCTGATGATCAGCTTCAAAAGGCAACCTACATTCCCCAGAATAAATCCTTCACCTAGCACAAACAGAAGAAACTTTCAGTCTTCTGGCCCCTTCCCAAGTCTTTTAAAATCCATTCTAAAACTAAGGATAACAGACAGACATCAACTCCATCTAGCCATTGCACAGATTATGATAAAAGTCAGACTATTTGCTTTCTTCCCCTTAAATCATCCCAGAATGCTGCTGCAAATGTCTGTTTTATCTCCTGAAACTCAGGCCATGAAACTGCCCAATTAAAATTCTTTCACTGCTTACCATGCCTTTAGTCATGTTCAAGGTCCTTGTCTTCCCTGTACTTTCATTTCTGCTTAGTTCACTTCTTTTCTTCACTGCACACAAGATTCCCACCTAGGTGCTGCTTTCAAACCCTCCTTCTACTTTTATCTTCTTATTTAGTTCTTGCCTGCCTCAGTTGGAACTGAAGCTGAAATTCTTCTCCGGCAGAGCCACCCATGGGTTCTGTGGGTCAGCCACACCTCAGCCACGTTATCCACCCATTCCTGCTCAGTCCTTTGATGAGAAACATGTTACACATCTTTTCTTTTGCCATGGTGGGGGGGACAGGACTTTGAGAGCTGGAAGCAAAATTCTCTGCAGCTTAATTTAGGAAGACAGGCTCTGTGGTTGGGAGCGAAAGTTTCTCACATTCCTTTTGGACTGAGTTTAGGAAAGATCACAGTACAAAAAGACTAGTGGGTTACAGAGAGACCATTTTAACATCCATCAGCTCTGCCATCCTCAGCAGTCCAGAGCACCGTGTGAAGCCCTGAAGAAGTGTGGTTTCAAAGTTCTGAGTTTTTAATGCAGCTCTAACAGCAAATATTCATCACTCCCCCATCTTTGTTAAAAAAAAAAAAGGAAAAAGAAATTTTCAATTAAAATACTCAATGCACTTCAGTGAAACGAAGGTTGTTAGTGGTTTGCTGGAGCTTCAGATCAGGATGTAGCTTGCACATGTTCCATATGTGGCATAATTTCAAAGAGAAACTATGTGAATTGAAGATGAAGGTAAAAGTTTGTGTTTTAAATGCCTCTCCTGTGCTTGCTATCTGGTGAAACAGGCGATGAATATAAAGATGAATGCAATGACAGTGGAGAAAAAACCCCCAGTTCAGTTTGCTGACTTGTACTGAATTGGTATGGCTGCAGCTGAGAGGTAATTTTGAGTCTCCAGGTCATGTCACAGGCAGCTGATCCACCAACATTGCTATCCATATGGACATAGGAAAAATGTACACAAATTAAAGATGAGATGTCATCACACTCAAATAGAGGGTTTGATCCTAAGTGGGAATGAAATCTCTATATTGCCTTGAATTTAAATTTAAATATGGGATGGAGCAGCTGCAAACTCTGCCTCCTGTGAGCAAATGAAATACATTTGTACAAGATTTGCAAATATTTATTGCAAAATTTTAGGAATCTGGAAAACATGCTTGAAGAAATGGAATTCTTTGAAATTTTATATGAATGGAAGATGCAGAGATCATATGATCATAGAACGTTCCAGGCTGGAAGGGACCTCCAGAAGTCATCTTGTCCAATCTCCCTACACAACCAGGGACATCTCTATTTAGGTCAGGCTTCTCAGAGCCTCATCAAGAATGATGACTTGAGCCTTCAATGACTCTAGGGGTGGGGCCCCCAGCAGCTACCTGAGCAGCCCATTCCAACCCTCACATTGAAATTTTTTCTAATCTCCAGTGTAAATCTCCTTTCCCAGCTGGAAACCTGTGCTCCTTATCCTGTCCATACCAAACCTTCGAAATAGACGTTCCCCGGCCTTTATGTCGGCCCCCCTGAGGTACTGGAAGTTCAAAAGAGTGATTGGAATTATCAGATTATAAATTGCAAATTATAAAACAAAGCAGGAGGGGATGGTGAAAACTCCATCCACTGGATTCCACAAGCCCCTGGGCAGCCTGTTCCAATGCTCTGTTACCCTCCCTGGGAAGAAGTTCCTTCTGATATTGATATGAAACCTCCTCCTTTCCAGCTTGCACCCATTGCCCCTTGTCCTATCACCAGATGACCTTGAGAAGAGCTTGGTTCCATCTTCCTGACACCCACCCCTCACAGATTTATAGACATGAATGAGGTCACCCCTCAGCCTCCTCTTCTCCAAGCTCAAGACACCCAGCTCCCTCAGCCTTTCCTCATAAGGGAGCTGTTCTCCTTCCTTCATCATCTTTGTTGCTCTACGCTGGACACCCTCCAGCAGCTCTGTGTCCTTCTGGAACTGAGGGGCCCAGAACTGGACACAGCACTCCAGATGCGGTCTCACCAGTGCAGAATATAGGGGGAGAAGAACCTCTCTCAATCGGCTACCCACCCCCCTTCTGATCCCCCCAGGGTATTGTTCTGACATCCATATGCAGTGGTGACCGTAGCCTGGTCTTCCTCTGCTGCTTGAAACTCTCCTGTACAGAACTTATAGCTTTATCAATTAATATTGATTTTCATTGATTTCAAATAGTTTCAGAACAGCACATTCTGGTGTTTTTGTATGTAACACTGAGTCAGGGCTTTTATGACCCTTTGCAAAGGAATTTTCAATACTTATTTAATAGAACACGGAAGCTAGCTTGGAGAATAAATTCTGCACACAAATAATTTCACAGTGAATCTTAGGAAGTAGAATTTATGTTATTCATAAATATGTGTACACGGGGTCACGTAACAGAGACTGTTTCTAATTGCTCACTGAAATCATCAAGGACCCATAACCATGGGCTGTATGGCTCCAATTCTTGGCTTTCTACTCTCTTTCCTAAAGGTATCCAATTCTCATTGGAGGTGAGAGATGAATGTGTAGCTGCTAAGTGTGAGTGGGATCATAACGGAAATCAGTAGTGTTAATTAAATTACAAGAATTAACATATCCAGTATTTCTTTCTCCTCTAAGCTTTTGAAACTGATAATGAGTGTGGACTGCTTTATGAGTCCCTCCTTCTCACAGACAATCTATAACCAAAACCTTTGCCAAGCGACTGTTGAAATGTTGTCTAATTGTTCATGTGTTTTGATCTCCTCCCTCTCTTTCAACCAGAATTACTAGTTTAGAAAATGCAGACTGAAAAAACAAACTCCCCCAACAAACCCTTTTCAGTCAACTTAGTAGGATCAAACGTGGATGGTGAAGCTTTGAGTGATAAACCAGTATTTCAATCTGCAGAACAACAGAGAACTAATGAAACGCTTGTTCAAAATGAGCAGAAAAATAGAGAATCATAGAATAATAGGAGCTACAAGTGGCCTCTGGAGATCACGCAGCTCAACACCTCTGCTAGAACAGGGGTGTTGAACCTAAGACTGCAAAGGTACATGCCCAGGAGAGCTTTGAATGCCTCCAGAGAAGGAACCTCCACAACCTCTCCAGGCAGCCTGTTCCAGTGCTTTGTTAACCTCACCATAAAAAAATTCTTCCTTAGGTTTCAAATGAACCTCCCGTGTTGCAGTCCTTGTCCATTGGCTCTTATCCTCTCACTTGTAATTTGGACTTTTTATTAGGATTTTTGGTTTGTTTGTGGTTTTCTTGGTGTGGAATTTGGGGGAGGTTTTGTTTTGGTTATTGTTTAAGTTTTTGGCTTGGTGCCTGCAAATTTCCTCAAGTTTGGGCAAAAATTGCTGAAAGTTTTTGTAAATAGTGTTGAAATTTAAGTACAGATGGATAGGAGATGGATAGAGAGGCTCATCACAATTATCTATGTGAAATAAGATTTTATAACTTATTGTATCATCATTCAGATGATGAAGGCAGTAGAACAGCTCCCTTATGAGGAAAGGCTGAGGGAGCTGGGTCTCTTGAGCTTTGAGAAGAGGAGGCTGAGGGGTGACCTCATTCATGTCTATAAATGTGTGAGGGGTGGGTGTCAGGAGGATGGAGTCAGGCTCTTCTCAAGGTCATCTGGTGACAGGACACAGGGCAATGGGTGCAAGCTGGAACGGAGGAGGTTTCATATCAATATCAGAAGGGACTTCTTCCCAGGGAGGGTACTGGAGCACTGGAACAGGCTGCCCAGGGGGATTGTGGAGTTTCTTTCTCTGGAGACATTCCAGACCCCCCTGGCTGTGTTCCTGTGTGACTTGATCTGGGTGATCCTGCTGTGGCAGGGGATTGGACTGGATGATTTTTCGAGGTCCCTTCCTATCTTTGATGATTCTTTGATTTTATGTTCATTTTAGGTTCATTGCTCCTGGGCCTTCCTCGCCTGGACATAGCGCATGATTTCACTGCTAGGGTACTTGGTAAGACAGCACTGTTATTTGTAACGTAACATTCTGCAATGAAGGTAAAACAGAAAAAGAAAATATGAAATTCTAAGTCTTATTGATTTCTCTTCACACAGCAAATTACATCTACTTTTTATTTAGCATATGTTCCTCCATCTGCTTAGATTTGACACTCCTTATTGAGGTTAATTATGGTTTTCCATCATGGTTGGGGTTTTGATTTGTCCTTTTTTAATCAGTCATCTAACAGAGGTGGCTTTTAGATTTTACAATAACAAATTATCACATTTGCAAACACACAGCCAAACCTTTTGTCAGTTATACAGGAGGATTTAATTTTGAACGAAACTCTAACAATCCTTGGTAAGCTCTTGTCTTTTGCTGCATTCTATTGGCATGAAATCGGCAAGGACAAGTTTCCCACTGAAGTTAGTGGGATACTGTAGAGAGGAGAGGATTGAAATAACAGGTGCAAACCCAGCTTTCTGTACACAAGCTTTTTGTAACCAAACCAGTAGTCCTTAGTCCTTGGAAAATTACAGAACATTTCAAGAAGACCAGCATTTTCTGAGTCACTGTGCAACTTGTTCTTCAAAGGCATTGTATTAAAATCATAGAATCCTTAGGGATCAGAAGGGACCTCAAAAGATCATCTAGTCCAATACATTAAAAAAATAAGAAGTTATAAAATTCAGTAGGTGAAAATGTAGAACTCGATTAATTCCAAAATAATATGCAAGAAACTTTCAGTGTCTTCTTTCTAGTGACATACATTAAAAACAGCTATGCTTGGTAAACCATATAATTAAAAATAGACATCAATAAAACAGTTTGAATACTTCATAGAGAGGTTTAAATCAAAGGAGAGATGCTGTAGATATTACCCTGTTTGTTTGATGAAGAAGCACAGAATTATCCAATCTAGAGAAGGGCAATGAGGCTGATGAGAGGTCTGGAAAACAGGTTCTATGAAGAGCTGCTGAGTGAACTGGAGTGATTTAGTCTGGAGAAGAGGAGGATGAGAGGAGACCTTATTGCTCTCTACAGTTGCCTAACAGGAGGCTGTAGTGAGGCTGGTGCTGGTCTCTTCTCCCAAATTAGCAATGATAGGATGAGGGGAAACGGCTTCAAGTTGCATCAGAGCAGGTTTAGATTAAATATTAGGAAGAAGTTCTTTCCTGAGACAGCAATTGGGCACTGGAACAGACTGCCCAGGGAGGCGGTGGATCATAGGATCATAGGATCATAGGATATTAGGGGTTGGAAGGGACCCAAGAGATCATCGAGTCCAACCCCCCTGCCGGAGCAGGACAAAAGTATCTAACACAGATCACAGAGGAACGCATCCAGGCGGAGTTTCAATCCTTGGAGGTGTTTAAAGAATGAGTAGATGTGGCACTTGAGGCCATGGTCTAGGGTTAGGGAGGAGTTAGGATGAGGGCTGGACTTCTTTTTTCTACTACTCACAGCTACTTTCTCATACTGCCACCAACCAATTTTCCAGAAAAGAGCACTCAATATCTTGACACTTTATTGACCAAGGTGAACCAAGTATTGACACAAGAAACTTCAAGGTGTAACTATATCCCAGTTTAGCCATCCTTTCTTCTTCTGTCCTAAAGCTTTCCGGGGTTTGCATTTTTAGCAAAATCTTGTACTGAAGTGGAAACTGAAATATAGGGAGGGATAGGCAAGGCAATCAGGACAGAGATGCACACACACACATACACACGAAGAAGAGATTAATGGAAAGCAGCACAGGAGAAAGGGTCCTGGGGGTCCTGGTAGGCAGCAGGATGATCATGAACCAGAAATGTGCTCTTGTGGTGAAGAGGGCCAACAGCATTCTGGGGGGGATCAGAAGAAGTGTGTTTAGTAGATTGAGACAGGTTCTCCTCCCCTACCACTCTACTCTGGAATATTTCATCCAGTTCTGGGTCCCTCAGTTCGAGAATAACATAGAACTGTTGGAGAGAGTCCAGTGCAGAGCTACAAATAGGATGAAGGGAGTGGAGCATCTCCCTGATGAGGTAAGGCTGAAGGAGTTGGGTGTCTTCAGCTTGGAAAAAAGGAGCCGGAGGGGTGACTCCATAAATGTTAGTAAATATGGAAAGGGCCAGGCTCTGCTCAGTGGCACCCAGTGCCAGGACAAGGGGCACCAGGTCTCAGCTGGACCAGAGGAGGTACCACATAAATATGAGAAGAAACTTCTTCCCATTGAGGGTGACAGAGCACTGGAAGAGGCTGCCCAGAGGGGTTCTGGAGTCTCCTTCTCTGGAGATGTTTAAAACATGCCTGGTCTATTCTTGTGTGACTGGATGTAGAGGATCCTACACTGGCAAGGGGATTTGGACTGGATGATCTTTCAAGGTCCCTTCCTACCCCTAGCAGTCTGTGATTCTCTATTTCATGTGTGCTTTAGCACACAGAAAACAGGAAAGATGGTTGTTCTATCAAGGTTGGGCTAATGTGCACTCTTAAAATCTCAGAGTTGTTTATATTCTTAAACCAGTCACAGTGAGAGTAATAAAAATGGGATGTTAAACTTCATCTATTAAAATTCATTTCTTTAGTACAGAGTTGATAACAGTTGGAATATTTTTGGAAGGGGAAATTCTCAATCAGTGTAAACATTTCCACTGAGAACAACAGTTGCAGAGAAGTGACGCTTCAGAATTTGTACTGAAGTGATAGGAAAAGACAGAGCAGACTCTGCTTGTGTCCCAAAGATCTGCTTTTGGCAGGGGCTGAACTTTGAGCATTGCAGTCGTTTTTTAGAATAATACCTATCCAAAGTAAAGCGGGGAAAACTGAAAAGCATTTATTTCTCTCTTGTTACTCCCTTTGCATCCTTCTGGTCAGGGTGTTGGACAAGCATGGGAGAAATGCTGAATTAATGAAGGTGAGATCTTCAGTCTTCTTCCCACTGCAAAAGGCAAACTCATCAGTCTGGAGGTGTTCAGGAGATGTTACGGGTTTAGGCAGCTGCTATCTGCTTTGGGAAATGAAAAGAACTTCTTAACATTTAAGAGTTAAAAGCTTGTTTCCTTACACAACTGTAAGGAAAACCAATGAGAGACTTTTAATTACTATAATTAGAAGTAATTATGGTTATAATTTTATATGATACTTTTACACAGTTACTTTCTACTGAATGAAAAAGCAGCTCTCCCTTCCTTAAAAACAAATAAACACACAAATCCTAATCAAAAAATTCAATCACCAAAAATGTGAAACCAGATCAGATAAAACACAAACCTCTAATACATTTATAGAAAGAATCAAGAGAGTTTTCCTAGTTACACTTAAGTCTGGAGGTATTTACTTTTCAAATAGCTGACTGAAGGATATAGAATCTTTCACAAACGTTCCCACTAAACACAAGAAAAACAGAAATTCATTGAAGTATGTTAGAAAAATGTCTTGATTTCAATACTTCTAAGAATCTGTGATTATTTTTCTCTCCCTTTTTTCTAAGTACTCAGAGTTGCAGGTTGTGGACTGTGGTTTAGCTCCAACCTCTGCAACAAGATCTGGAAATGAATATACTAAGGCAGTCCATCTCTTGCTAGTAAGGCTAGCAAGGGTATATTTGAAATAGGCAAACAGGAGAAAAACAAGTATGAGACCTGCAACAGTCTTGACAGATTAGCACAACTCTGATAGGCAGCCTGTGCAGAGGGGAGCGTACAAAGACAGTTACAAATGGCAAGGTGCACGTTTATGAATACCAATAAAATACCCCCTCTGCTCTATCATCATTTGAGGTGTTTTTCAAATAACCATTTTAGAAGTAACTTTATAATTGCTTGCACTCTAAATACCTAAATTAAATATATATATGTAAAGTAAGGAATATTTGTCTTCCACCTTCCTGAGAAGCATGGCACTTTTTAAAGTAGCATTGCTGATTTATAAGCACTATGACTGATTTTAAGTTATAGCTGTGATTTATACGTCAGGACTTCACATACTCAGGATATTAAGATCTATTTTATTAAATCAAGTTTATTTCTTAAAAAAGACTGATTTATTAGGCAGATTTATTAATCGTGGCTTGGAAATTTAAACCAAAATCTTGGTTTAAAGTCTTGTTATTTATAAATTAGATGCTTAAATCAAATTCCAATTTATACATAATGGGATTGGTTTGAGAGATGTGGAAATATAACACAGGCAATCCCACTACTACCTGAAGATAACAACAATCCTGCTTTCACAATTACTTCTGTTATTCACATTGATGAAAAGACCCTGTCTTTAATCAGATGGATACTATTAGGAAAGTAGTCCAAATCAAGGAGACAGGCAGAAAGAAGTACTGATTTTCAGGAAGGAAATTAATAGTCTAATCTGAATGCTGCAATACTCAGATTTCATAGTCTGCTTTTTCAGAATTTTCAAGTTGCAGAGTCATAGAATCATAGAATCATTAGAGATTGGAAGGGACATCAAAAGATCATCCAGTCCAATCCCCCTGCCACAGCAGGATCACCTAGACCATGTTGCACAGGAACACATCCATGTGGGTCTGGAACGTCTCCAGAGGAGAGTCCACAACACCCCTGGGCAGCCTGTTCCAATGCTCTGTTACCCTCACTGGGAAGAAGTTCCTTCTGATATTTTGATGGGACCTCCTCTGTTCCAGCTGGCACCCATTGCCCCTTGTCCTATCACAAGATGACACAGAGAAGAGCCTGGGTCCATCCTCCTGACACCCACCCCTCACAGATTTACAGACAGTAATGTGGTCACCCCTCAGCCTCCTCTTCTCCAAGCTCAAGACACCCAGCTCCCTCAGCCTTTCCTCATAAGGGAACTGTTCTACTTCCTTCATCATCTTGGTTGCTTTATGTTAGACACCCTCCAGCAGCTCTGTGTCCTTCTTGAACTGAGGGGCCCAGAACTGGACACAATACTCCAGTTGTGGTCTCATGAGTGCAGAGTAGAGGGTGAGAAGAATCTCCCTTGCTCTGCTAACCACCCCCCTTCTGAGGCACCCCAGAATGCTGTTGGCCCTCCTGGCCACAAGAGCACATGCCTTCCTCTGACCAACAGCAGAGAAAGCTTTCATTTAGTGTCATTTGCCCCTTTCATTTTATAAAAGAAACTACAGGAATGAATTTAAATTCCCTCTCCCAAACTTCACTCTAAGAAATTGTTCACTTTTTTATCCCAAAGTATGATATGTTCATATTTCTTTAATGCTGAGAAATGCCAAGCCTGTCGAAGGCAAGATTTACCAACTACTTGAAGTTGCTAATAGCAATGACAAACTTGGAGTATATTTGAGCCTTCTACTTCTTAGTCAAACTCACTTATTTGAAGTAAATTAGTAAAATTCTAGAAATATCTTTCTTCCTCATTATGCAGAGCCATGAGTTGAAGTGTCAGGTTAAGATAAGCTGAAAGCAATATGGCTGAAAGGTACATTTTCTAATCAACTCTTGGTATAATCTTTGACTCCAGACACAGCAATATATGTAATCAATATATGAAACTTACTACACCAATTACAAGTGCTGTACTGGAATTCAGTAGAGCAGTGTCTTCCTATGTTAATCTTCACCTGCTACTTCTATTTAAGGTCTCTAGCTCTCAAGGCATGTTGCCTTCAAGTAAAAAATAAAATAATAACCCTCCTTGACAGAGGAAGCCTTGGGATGCAGCTGTGAGCATGTTCCATATACTCTGCACACATACTTTCTTTCTGAATTTATGATGTCATGGCTCATAAAACTTTGCTAGCCTGCTTATATCCACGGGACTAAACATGAATCTACCATCAGTGTGAAGGCTGTGCGTCATGCATCAAAATCAGAGACAAATGCTTCTTAAAACACTAGGAATCGTACTGCGTTTCACTTTGCTTTTCAGACTGACTTGATACACCAAAGGACAACATGCCTTTTGTTGTGACACTTCCATCATATACTTTGTACCTTGTGCCAAAGAGAAACATCATGGGTAGGTAATATCCTAGATCACTGGTAGATCACCGACTGGGGATAGCTGAGTGACATATCAGAGTTCATTTCAGCCCAGTGTCTCTCAAGACACCCTTCAATGGAGCATGCTTTCCTTTTGTGTTTGTCCAGGTTCTTTCTCCTTTCTCTGCTGAAATCCCAACACATCTGTTCAATCACCCCACCTCCAGCTGAGAGGAAGGTAGTGATGGATTGCAGAATCCTGTTCCGCATTCTGTTAGTCTTGGCATTACCTTCCTCTTCACAAAGTACAGTAACTGCACTTTGCTTTTGTTCCACCATTTCATTCAACTTATATTATACAACAAATTTTAGCTGGAAGAAGAAGAGGCTGAGGGGTGACCTCATTAATTTCTATAAACAGATGAGGGGTGGGTGTCAGGAGGATGGAGCCAGGCTCTTCTCAAGGTCATCTGGTGATAGGACAAGGGGCAATGGGTGCCAGCTGGAACAGAGGAGGTTCCATATCAATATCAGCAGGAACTTCTTCCCAGTGAGGGTAACAGAGCATTGGAACAGGCTGCCCAGGGGGGTTGTGGAGTGTCTTTCTCTGGAGACATTCCAGACCCACCTGGCTGTGTTCCTGTGCGACTTGGTCTGGGTGATCCTGCTGTGGCAGGGGGATTGGACTGGATGAATTGCTCTTTCTAGAAATGAGATGTTGAGGTGTACTGCAGCCTAAGTAGGAGGAAATACAGGGCCACGGAGGTGAACACTCTTCCTTTAAAAGTTCCGAATTTGGGTGGCAAGTACACATCTGAGACTTGGGGTGAAATTCAACCAGAGTGCATTTGTGAAACACATTCTGGATGCTCTCAGGAACGTTACCTTCTGACACTTGCAAACTGAAATTACACCCCTTTTGAAAGAGAAATATGCAATTGATTTGAGACAGCATATAGTTCAATTTAGTCTTTTCTTTACCAGCAGTGCATAGAAGACTGTTGTAGAAGAACTGACTCGAATCTCAGGTTTCTCCGTAACCCAGCTGCAAACTCGAGTACAAAATGAAATCTCATAATTTAGCTTATTTAAAAAAAAAATCTCCTTTTCTCAAATGAGCTGTTCTTTATTTAATTCTCCTTGGAACTGCCGATATTTGGAGATGTGGTTGTGACCTCCTGAGTCATTGTGAAGAGGCAGAACGCTTTGCCTAACTGATGTGGAGTCCTGAACCTATTAGCAGTCTGACAGTCTTCTCACAGTAGTTAAGATTTCTTTGGCTTTCCAAAAATAGAGGAAGGAGGTGAAGAAAGGAAGAGTAAATGGCAGTGAAGAGTGAATTAATGAAAGAAAAAAGAGGTCACTCTTGGAAATACCTGAGGTTCCAGATTCACTTAGAAATAACAGTGATGACAGCAAAATCATCGTAGTACAGACATTTCCTCCTTTGTCTCTGAAACCCTTCACTTTGTCACTGGTTTAGTTGAAAGGAGAAATGAGTTTGAGCTACTAGATGCTGTGTCATCGCTAAAAACTTCCCGTCTACTGTGGTGACATACATTTCAATATAAGAAGCAAAAAGAGACTTGATTTGATTTATCTTGAAGGAAAAAGACAAGACCAAACAAATATTGAAATAAACACGTATAACAGTACTAGTGACTGTGGTGTAGACAGCTGACAAAACACAGAATCACGAAACCACAGAATGTTTTTGATCAGAAGGGACCTTGAAAGATCATCCAGTCCAATCCCCTTGCCAGAGCAGGATCACCTGGATCAAGTCACACAGGAACATGCCCAGGTTTTAAACATCTCCAGAGAAGGAGACTCCTCAACCCCCCTGGACAACCCCTTCCAGTTTTCTGTCTCCCTCAATGGGAAGAAGTTTCTGCTTGTGTTTATGTGGAAGCTCCTCTGTTCCAGCTGCCACCCTGTGCCCCTTGTCCTGTCATTGGATGACACTGAGCAGAGCCTGGCTCCTTCCTCTTGACACCCACCTTTTCCATATTGATCAACATTAATGGGGTCCCCCCTCAGTCTCCTTTTTTTCCAAGCTAAAGAGACCCAGCTCCCTCAGCCTTTCCTCATCAAGGAGATGCTCCACTCCCTTCATCATGTTTGTGGCTCTGCTCTGGTCTCTCTCCAGCAGTTCATGTCCTCCTAGAATTGAGTGTCCCAGAACTGGATGAAATATTCCAGACATGGTCTGAGCAGGACAGAGTAGAGGGGGAGGAGAAACTCTCTTGATGCACTAAATACACTTCTTCCAATCCCCCCCAGGATGCCATTGGCCTTCTTGCCCACTAGGGCCCATTCCTGCTCTTGGTCATCCTGCTGTCCACCAGAACCCCTAGGTCTCTTTCTCCTATGGTACTCTCCAGCTGGTTGGTCTCCAACCCTACAGTGGTCCCTGGGGTTGTTCTTGCCTAAATACATGGCTCTACAGTGCCCTTGATTACCTTAAATCTCTCCCCAGCCACCTCCTCAGCCTTTCTGAGTTCACTCTGAATATAATAAGGGAAATCCCAGAGGAGAAAAATATAAGGAAACAAAAATGAAGAGATTTCTTTTTTTAGCATATATTAGAGCAAGATATTAATGCATAAGGTAAACATTGAGAAGAAATCAAAATAGCAAAGCAGGTAGTGAGGGAATAGTAAAATAATAAAGTATAGGTAGAGCAACTGAGTACAGTAAAACAAATCACTAAAGTAAGACAAATAGTCTAATAGAAAGGGAAAACTATGACAGCTGCTGGGAATAAAGGAGAGGCTTCAAATAAGACATATATATTGCAAATGTGACTAGCAGACTACTACGGGAGGCTTAATGCAGGCAGAGTGAAAACAAAAGCAGAGACATATTTTGAATAAAATAAGTGAATCTGGGAGAGGTTTGACTGATAGACATTTGATCACACAAGTGAGAGAACATCCAAACTTCAGACTGAAAGGAACGTTGCAGGAGCAGCTTGAGCTTTCCCCAAGTTAACTCAATTTTGTTTCAAACTGTGGTGGTGTGAACATAAAAAGAAATAAAAATAAAGGAATAAGGGAAAGATTTGCTTATTTGTAAGAATGGGCATGCGTGATCTGAAGTGTTGCCCTGAAATACTGTTTTCTAACTCCAGCACAGGACACATAAATCCTTAACCTGCTGTGGCAGGGGGTTATTTATTTTATGCTGGTGTCCAAAGAGACAGTAAGGTCAGAGCTCTATTGCTGCACAGGCTATTTACAGGCTTATGAATGTGTGGGTGGTGAGAGGGCTCCCAAATGACCCGAAGACTGGCTGGACATTGAAGCCAGCTGTAAAAAAGCTTAATAAACCAGGGTAAGTGCATAACCACAGAAAAGCACATATTATGCAAGATGCCAGTTCTACAGTTTTATGGTGCCAAGTTTCCTAAAATCTATGCCCTGTTTTGACCTGTTTTAGGGGATTTCAGAATCCCTCAATGTTTCTAGGCAACTAACAAAAGGAAATGATGCCTGTAATCAATTATATGCAATAATGACTGTTATACCAGAGCTCTTGGAGGTCACTCAGCTGAGCTCGATGCTTTTCAGTGGGAGAAACAACCAAAACCATGATCTTTTCTGGAGTGAGGTGGTGTGCCCAAAATATATGCAGTCTTTCTCCTAGCAAAGATTAATCTTAGTCCAAACCTTCCAGGGAAAGCTCAGTTTTGATGTGACAAAAGGCAAAAGCATAATCCTTCAAAGTATTAGAGCTAGCGGGAATGGTTTTCACAATTGGAGGTTTCTGGTGACAGAGGAGGATAAAGAATAGATCAAAGCGTGAGTTAATTCTTCCTGCCTTCCTCTACCATGAGCTACCAAATGCAATTGTACAGCAAGCTGCCTGCCAATTGCGCTCGCAACCGATAAATTCAATAAAGTTGTCTAGCTCCCTAATTTTTGTGTGTCTTATTTGTCTTAATCCAATGAATAATGAATTTAAACATGTTCTATCCTGTCAGCACATAACAGGGTGGAGTGTAATGCTGAAAAAATGCTGGGGATGAAGCTGGCTCTAGGAAAACCTCTAAGAGATTTCAAAGCTGCTTTGGTTTTGTCCAGGGATATTTTAATGAACTGAGTGCTTCATGGATTCGGTCCTAAAAAAAACACCCGAAGACCTGTTTGCTGCTCTCAGTTTATGTTGCTTCATACAGTTACTGCTCTCACAAATGAAGCCCATCCTGCAGGGCAAAAGCAGTAGAAACTGTGCCTTGTTGTGGCTCCTGGTCCCCAGTCGTCACAGGGCAGATCCAAACCAGTTTCAATCCATGGTGGGCATGATAAAAATACTAGACTACTAGGTCCAAAAAAAAAAAGACTATGAATCTACACTGACTAGTTTGGATTTCGAGAGACTTTGGGTTTTACATTTCCTCCTTGTCATGGTTTGAGACTTTGAGTGGGATTCCTGGCCTGAGGCATTGGGAATTCACTGTGGCAACCTGTGAAATTTTTTCAGCTCTGCAGAACTGGAACTACAGGTTTGGAGCTTCTGGGTTTGGGTTTCTGGATCCTCCTTCTTCACTTAACTCTCATCTGTTGTTCAGAGAGGAAAGCATGGCACTGAGCCATATTGCCCTGGGTAAGTAGTGACTAAAGAGAGAGGGAATGGTACCTCAAAGGTCGGATGAAGGAAAGTTTCATTTGGATTCCGTTGTTAGCTGACATGGAAAGAGTCCTCCTCATGTTCATGACTATAGGAATAGGCATGGTGAAGATGGAAGACTGGCTTGGAAGCACATGGAACAGGGAACTGGACTTTAAAATGCCCACTGATGCTGAGGAATATGTTAATGTACTTAATAGACTATGTGTTTCTAGGAGGAGCAAGACGTGCTGGAAGTCTCTTCCTTTTTGTCTTGTTTTTCCTTCAAACAGAGTTAGTTTGGGATTTTGCTTGCAACTTTAAAGTGGCTTCCAAACCCTCTTTGTTTGGTTTTTGTTTTGGCTCATTAGCACACTAACTAAATTAATTTCATCTTGGGATAAAGCCTTCACATTTTAGAGCATGTGACTCTTAATCCCAGGATTGTAGGTTCAAGCTCCTTGTTGGGCACCAATTTTTTTAATCTTAGTTTTGATTTCCCGTAGTCTTCAGAACACAATAGAATGGAGGACAATATTATGATAAAAAAGGTTTGTTAAGAAAGAACAAGAGGATTTCAGAAAAGTGGTGAAGAAAAAACACCTGTACACTGCTGGCAAAATGCATCTGCTCCTTCTCCACCTCAGACATGACAAGCTGCCCCACACAAAAGCCTAGAAAAGATTCCTCTGCACCTCCTTCTCCCATGGGGGGCGAGAAAGATGTCAATGGGAATAGAAAATAAATGGAAAGTCTTTTCCCACCCACCTCCCCACACACTTTCTTTGCAAAGAGCAGCAGGTGGATGGATAGGGCTGTGGGAAGGGGACAAAGAAAGAAAGAAAAACAAGAACATGGGTGTGGGGATAAAATGTCACTCAAACTGAATCAAGAATGAGTCAAAAATGAATAAAAATGCAACAAAGGTGAAGTAGAAGCTATCAGGGAAAAAATGGAGAGGAATTATCTTTTCAGCAGGTCCACATGGTGGAAATGACAGATCGCAGTGCCAGACATGGCTCCTGCAGGAAAGAGACAGTTCAGCCCTCCCATGTGCCATTCATAGTGCCATGGAGAAGACATCCATTGGTTCTCACATTGGTCATGTGGTGGAATCCAGTTGGCTCCCTAAGCTGTCATGTCATGGTAGGGTTAAGGAAATAATTCATAATACTTCTCCTCTCATCCCAACCACACCAACTCAGCTTGCCTCTTCTGCTGTACATCTCCAGTCATGAGACTGTACCCAGGATGACATACTTTTGCATTGAAGCAAAATAAGGCTCTGTATAATTTCAGTCTTTCTCTTCAGTGTTTTTCCTTGGGTGCACATCATAATACGTCTGTTAAAACTGGAGGTAGTGAAATGCATAACGTGGTATCTCTGTTACATTATCCCACATTTTGTGTACCCATGTGCAGTTCAGGTCCTATAAAAAAAGAAAATCTGAAAGTGGAAGAAGAAATATTTTATCTAAGCAACAGCACAGGATTTGAATGAAGTCCATAAGAACTAAATGAGCAAGAGTTTTCTACATGCGTCATTAAAGTTATCAATAATTTAAGTTCTAATCCAGAAGTATTGAGTAAAGTTGTTGAGATATCGTGGTAACTCTCACTTCTTATAGACTTGAAATACTTTATGTTCAGTACGTCACAATACACATGAAATTGTGCTTTGTCATGACATGATCTAACAATCCTATATATTATTCTTCTCCCCACTGGAACCCCAACAGAAGATTAAGCTCAAAAATTGTGATTTTTCCTTCCCATTGAGCCCAGGGTAGAAGGGATGGATGAGGGGATGGTGTTTTAATATTTAATGTGTCATTACCCTACTCTGATTTGATAAATTAATAAATTAATTCAATAAATTAAATTAATAAATTCATTTTCTCCAAGTTGAGTGTGTTTTGCCAGTGATGGTAATTCCTGAATTATCTCCTTGCCTTTGTCTTGTCCCATCTACTTCTCATCGTATTTTCTCTACCCCAGTCAGCTGAGAAGGGGAGTGACAGAGCATCTTCAGCTATCTATTAGTATCCAGCCAGGGTCAACCCAAAATTAGCATAGTATATTTGTTTTCAGTGCCAGACCTCCTCTTTTGTCTGGTAAGAGTTCAAGTGACCGTGTTAGGTTATCATAGCTCAGGTTATTATATTTCTTATCCTGTTTTCCCTCTGAATTGCATTAGCAGTAATGCCAATAAGCAAATGGGAAGGTTGCTGGGGGGGAAAGTTTAAAAGGAACACAGATGCTATGTGTGAGGTGGGAGCACAAAGAGGGTTCTAGGAAGAAGAAGGAGTGGAGAGGGGAAGACTGATGTCATTGCTGATGTGGTGTTTTAGGGCTGCTTTGCATCTCCTTTTCAGGTCTGCGTTTCGCCCTTGCAGTCACTGGAGTATCCTGACTCTGTTTAGGCTTCAGTTTTTCCTCTGAGCTCTGCTCCTGGACTGGACAACTTTCCTGTTGGCCCCAGTCGCTCTGGGAGTGCCTTTGTGCCTGCCATGCTGGTTCCCCCCCAACCTCTCAGCACTTCTCAGCTCTCCAGACTGCAGCTCAGTTGAATGGTTTCTTTGCACATTAGCTCTTACTGGGTAGTCTTCCCTGTCATCATCCCTCTTATTTTTCCCCATTAAAGTTGTAGCATTTCATTCCAATCAGCTGATTCCAAGCCGAAATAGCTCAGCTGGGAGAGCGTTAGACTGAAGATCTAAAGGTCCCTGGTTCAACCCCGGGTTTCGGCAACAGACTTTTTAAGGGAGTATAGGGTGCTGAGAGTCTGCTGTAGACCATCCGATTAAGATGAGCAGGCAGATGAATTACTCTACAAACCTGTGGCTGAAGTCTTGCAATCTCCAGCCCTTGTTCTCGTTGGGGACTTTAATCCACCAAGCATCTGCAGACAGTAGACAGGTTTCTTGAGTGTATGGAAGATAACTTCCTGACACTACTGGTAGAGGATCCTACCAGGCAAGGAGTCTTGATTGACCTGCTTTTACACAAACAGTAGAGGACTAGTGGGAGATGTGGTGGTTGGAGCCTATCTTGGCCTTAGTGACCAACAAATTGGTTGAGTTCTTGATTCTTAGCGATATAAACAGGGTAGAACCTCCACCTTGGATTTCCAAAGGCAGACTTTGGTCTGTTCAGAACACTAGTTGAGAAAGTCCCTTGGGCAAGAGTCCCAAAGGGTATATGAGTCCAGGAAGTGTGGATAGTCTTCAAGAAGGAGATCTTAA
>VZRI01013490.1:7815-18110 GCA_013397515.1 Upupa epops
TGGAGATGTCCGAAGCAGTGACCTGCGTGAGGCACGAAGTCAAAACAGCCTGCTCATCTCCTCCACAGCCACTGAAAGTAGCCGCGGGGAAATCAATCCCAGAACTGAGCACATTTCCCGCTCAAAACAATCTCCAATCACAGAGTCAAGAACTCCCACTCAAATATGATTTCCAGCCACATAGTCAGAAAATTTCCTTCTTGAAAAAGAAACCCAAAAAGATTTACGGCTTCTTGGGAAGCCCCACCTCCCCACTCCCTCCCCGGTGCAGCTTTGTCCCGCTAATGGCAGTTCTTAACTGATCATTACACTAACAGGAAAAAAGAAAAGAAGAAGGGAACACAGAGGGTGATACAAACTGGGATTTCCTCTCTTCCTGAAGACAGTGGCGTATCAGATTTCCTTCTAATGAGCTCTTTAATAAACAGATATATATGTCCTTCTGTAGTCAACCAGGAGTAAACATCTGCTTTTCCTGCTTCATAAGTGGTCTTATTATGTTAAAATAAGTAAAGGACTCACGATTTTTGTTTTGCTTTGTTATTGAGAACAATGCTAAACAAAACACAAAAGAAAGACAAGAGCTTTGCTGCCGGCACCCACAGCAGTGCAAAACACAAAGAGAATACCAACAAAGACTTGCTCAGGTTGCTCTGCCTGCGTTAGGTGATAGACAGGTTTTGGGAAAGACAGGTTTAGTCCAGTGAGAACATGAGAAGGATGATTTAAGATCGACTGATCTAAAGCAATTCTGTCTTTTGTCTATGGATTGCATTACTTAATTCCTAACCTCAAACAAATGAAAAGTAACATCATCATCATCCTTTTACAGGATTGGTGTACCTGTGTGTTTTCTATGAGGCTATTTTATTTATACCAGAATTCACTGGTATAAGCAATCAAACAAAAATCCAGGCTGTGGCTTTTTTTCTAGATTAATTTCATAGAAGCAGACTGTAAAGTGTAATTAAAAAAAAAAAAATCCCCACAAAATTAAAGAAAAAAATCCTACAAAACAGAAAAAGCAGCAATGGAAATCAATTATTAGATTTCATCAGTATGGCTCTACAATTCTACAATTGCCTGACCTCTCTTCCTCTCTGTATCTCTTCTCTATATTGTATTTTGTATTTTTATTATCAATATGTTATACACAAAATATTACACACGGTGTAATTTGAGCTCCTAAATGTGTGCTTGGGCAGGATGATTGTGTCTATTGAGACTACTAGATTATTCCTATTAGGGGGTGACTGTCATGCTATTTGTCATACAAATGGTAATTTTCCCTAGACTTTCATTAAAGTCTCATATTTTATGATAACCTCTGTATTATGTTGATCTGAGCATTTTTCATGAACCCATTCATCAGACATGCATCTCTAGTGGCAACTCTAGCCTTCATGGAGGAGACTGAAATAAAGAGTTTAGACAATATAGTAGGTGAAGTAAGCCTTAGCATTAGTTAATTAGTAGTTAAGGTAATGTTATTGTGTGGAAATCAGACAATTTGTAATACCAAAGATGTGAGACATCTTGAAAAATAAGATAACAGAAATTTCTCTGTGATGAGGATCACCCTTGCATGTAAGAAGCATGTTTCAGCCAACTTTGAGGCTACCGGTTCATAACAACTCAATCTTCTTGCCAAAACTCGGAAGTACATACTGAGGAGGGTTTCTGCCTTCTTCCCAGGGAACCTGGCCCAAGCCCACCAAGTGTTACTTCACAAGTGCAAGAAAGAGGAGACCTATGTTAATGAGTTCCTAGAATTTATTTTTATAATTCAACCTGTATCTTGGAAACAATGTATTTATATGACTATGTATGAGAATATCCAATATAATGATAACAAACTTGCTCTTTGGTGTACACGTTCAGCAGAGCAATCCCCCATGTTGCCCAGCACTGCAATAAACATACCTGATTCTTCTCTCTCTTCGTGAGTTGGGTGTTTATTTCCTCACACCAGCCTTGAAAAATTATCTTTGCTTTCAGGGTGAATAAAATACATTTTTTTTTTCAGTTTCATCAATGGTAACAGAAAAGCATTTGAATTGCCACAAGCATACTGGTAAAATTCCACAGCAAGCTTTGCACTTATTAAGAAGTATATAGGTATGAGTTCATTTATTGATCTTAGGTAATACTGTATCGTAAGGGAACAAAATTCAGTCTGGTCTGAATGTTATCATCCAGCTGCTATCTTGTAACCACCAATCTCTAACTGTTACAGAAGTCAACACCAATACAGCCAAACTGTTAAAGGGTGTAATGTCCAGGATTTCTTAATCAAATTTTTAACATGATTCACTGTGATATCTTTACACATGGATGAACAGGCAACTGTGTGAGCAATACGACCAGGTTTGAATTAAGTGCAAATTCTAGTTAATACCTGGCATAGCACGAGGAGAATGACTGAGAGAAAAGAACTTGTATGTGCTAATTAATAACCATTAAAACAATTTGCAATATGTTATATATTGTTTAGAAATTGTACTAAAGCTTTTCAGGATAAGGGTGAAGGACTGTCTCTCAGGATGATGTACTCATTGCTAATTAACCTTTCTTAAGTTGCAGAGCAACTTGTAATTCTAATTGAAATTAAACTGAGGAAAGTGGAGAGACAGCACTTGCCAAAATATAACTGCAATAAAACTCAGCAGATTTAGCTGTACACAATGATTTCTTCTTGTGGAGCATTCTGAGGAGCTGATACAGATACTAAATCAAATCTACAGCTTTATCTGACTAGGTGAGGGTTCAGCACTCTAGTCAAAAAGCAAAACAGATGCAGATGCTTTTGCCAACAGCATGCATTTTCTGTTGATAGAGGGAGAAATTTCCTATTCCCTTAGGTGCTGCTCTACACTAGCATTCAATGAGACTAAAAAAAAAAAAAGAATCCCAGCTGCTCTACCTCAGAGGAAGAAAATACAAACAACTCTAAACAAATCAATCTAGCATTTCCTGTAGCCTCTAATATGGAGCATAGTCAATACTTTTCTGCCTCCTCCTCTTTTTTTACATAATACAAATCTACTGTTCCCATCATTCCCAATATGTTGGAAGCCAGCAAATGTAAATGCAGCCATTCATATGATTTAAATGATAATCAAAAATAAGCTGAAAAGGAGGATAAATTTATCAAACTTAGAGAATATTCTAGGAAAAAAGGAATTTCCTGAGGTAACTGTCCTTGACCTGGCCCTTTAATCAAGTGAAATTTCATCACTTTATCTAATATCATGCTTCATGCTTCAGGCTCCCAGCAATTCTATTTTAGTGTGGTCTAATGGGCAGCTGACACATCCACTCAGCACCAGACTGCATAATATGTGCTGACACACTGTGTGGTGAGCACGCTATTGAGAACAGTTTATTGTTGCCTGGCAAGGAAAAATTTCATCCAATAAAGTATCTTCATAATAATTTTAGTCTCAGTTTTCAGTTCCTTCACAGACTCCATGTTTTGAGAGGTTCAGAAACACTTGCAGGAAAATTTAGTCACTTATTTGGGTGGCTGTACATTGATCGACTTTAGGTGAGAGGTTGTGAAAGCAGTGGTTATGGTTGTCTGAAACATGAATCTAGGTAGTGTAATGAAGACTGTAATTCTAACTGCTTTGGAGCCAACCTTCTCAGAACCCCTGATTCAGTTTGATATTCTGAGGTTAACGCACTGTATTGAGACTGAAAATAGGAATGCACGTGAAAAGCTTTTATATTTATTCAGTTCAGTAAGCATGGCAAACTCATTAACAGCTATTTGTACACTTAGCATGGTGGGACTTACTTTGATACTTCCATGTTCTGATTTATGCTTGCTGTTTCTCATGCAGTATTGCTTTACTGTACAAATGGACTACAAAAAAAAAAGCAGACATGGCTCTCAAAATAATAGCAAAGGGCATTATCATAAAGAAAGCAACATGACAAAATAAAGAAGGAACATAATCACAAAGATTCTGGTCTCTCAACCTCATGCAGAACACAAATGCACTGTACATAGAAAAAGGGATACATTTTGTATCCATTTAAGAAAAGCTAACATACTAAAAGATTTCTTTAGTTGTTAGCTACAGAGAAATAGGTAGTCTGTAAACAAAGTTGTATGTACACACAGAAAACAAAAGAATAAATGACATGATGAAATTGGTAAAAATCTGTCCCTCATAAAGGCATCCACATAAGAAAGATACACTTAAATTTTATCTAGACACTAATCACCTACATGCTTGGTGTGGACACAAAATTTGTTTTGAAAATGTTTTGGGAAAACGATTCTATGAGAACTATTTCTTATATTTTCTTTAGCCTTGATGTGTATTACATAAAATGTACATTTTCTACAAAGAAATATGTGACATGAACACACAGAAAATGCATGTGTTTTACACACAAGTGAATCTATCAGGAAGCGTGTTTTGAGCATTGATACACTCACATTTCTAGTCACAACTATTAGATTTAAAAGCAACTTTACTGGAGACTGTCTAGAGACTTTTGGTGAAAAGCTTATGTAAATTCTTACTATTTTATAATTCTATATGGGTTTTTTAACTTGAGAAAATGAAACTCTGAAAGACCAAATAAAAATTTTAGTCTTTCAAAGTGTATCACACTCAGATTCACTGAGTAGTGAATAAACTTCGTTTATTTTTCATAAACAAGCACTATCTTGAAATACAAGACTTTAAATTCTTTTCAAAGTTATTGATGTGTAAGAAAAGATTGCATACATGGACTGAATTTTTTTTTTAAAGACAATAATATGCATCATTTACTACCAGTATAGCTGATACCTGTAATCAGTAAATTTATGCTTATTTACTGCATCACACACACATGCATATGCAAGTGTATGTTTGTCTGTAAATAAATAGCTAGTACTTTTACAAGCATGAAAGTCTGTGTCTTGAAAAACTAAAACTAACCTCTTAAAAACAAGAAAACATTAGAAATGCAGCATTCCTAAATACAATACAGCTCTTGAATCTGGTTCGTTTCTGACGCTGAGTCCAGTCTGAGACTTCCCCAGTGCCTGCCCATAGCATCAGTGGTGATGCTCTTGTAATTGACACCATGGATGATTGTTTGGTATTGGTTTTGTTTGTTATTATGTTCATTATAACTGTACTTCATTTCCAATCCATAATCTCTATCCCTTATTCCATTTGTCCTCCCCTTTAAGAAGGGAGAAATGTTAGTAGAGAGAGTCTTTCTAGCAACCAGCCTAGTCCTGACCTTTGACAGAAAGGAAGACCTAAGTTTTAATGAAGAATGAGGCGATACACCATGAAGTCTTAATCAGTGTTTCTGGACATGATCTGGAATTAAACTGCCTCTCTCACCATGGTCTCACTTTTGCCTCATAGCTCTTAAGCGTAAACTATCACAGTGTAAGTATAGAAAATGTTGTGTGGTTGAGACAGTAGAGCGACTTGAAGAAAATGGTGAAAATTATCACCCAGAACGTAGATTCAGCCATTTCTGAGAACTGTCCCTCCTTTGAAGCATGTGTCTCCTCATCTGGAAGGAATCATAGAATCATGGGGATTTGGGTTAGAAAGGACTTCAAAGATCACCTAATTCTAAACCCCCTGTCATGGGAAGTGACACCTGCCACTAGACCAGGTGGCTCAAAGCCCTGTCTAATCTGGCCTTAAATGCAGTGATGGAGCATCCATAGCTTCCTTTGGCAACCTGTTCTTGTGTCTCATCACTTTTTCCTAATTCTTAATGTAAATCTTCCTTCATTCAAGGGTGACCTTATCGCTGTCTATAACTAACTAAAAGGTGGTTGTAGTCAGGTGGGGGTCAGTCTCTTCTCCCTGGACGCTGGAGACATGACAAGGGGTCACAGGCTTAAGCTCCATCAGAGGAGAATTAGACTTGACATTAGGAAGAGGTTTTTTACTGAAAGAGTGATCTGGTTTTAGAATGGGCTGCCCATGGAGGTGGTTGAGTCATCATCTCTGGAGGTGTTTAAGGTTAGTCTGGATGAAGTGCTGAGTGGCATGATCTAGATGTCACATGTTTAGTTTTACTTGGTTGGTTTTAGGTTGGACTAGATGATCTTTAAGGTCTTTTCCAGCCTCATCATTACTGTGATACTGTGATAGTTTTAATTTGAGCAGGTTCCTTGGCCTGAGGCCTTGGGAAGTTGCCATAGCAACTTGTGAATTTATTTTGGCTCTGCAAACTGGTATGACAATTTGGAATTTCCAGTTTGGGGTTTCCACCTCCTCCTTCTTCACTTTGCTTTTGTCTGTTCTTTAGAGAGGATGTATGGCACTGAGCCAGGCACAGGAGCCATCTTGCCTGGGAAATGTGGCAAATGCAGAGAGTGCTACCTTGAGCAACAGATTTTGTCTGAATTCCATGGTGTGCTGAAATGCAGTCAGTTCTTCCCCCAGTCACAGCCATAGGAAAAAATAAAGAGCTATATTTGTGCTTGGGATTTCCTTGACCTAGATTTGGGGTCTTATACTTTTACTTGTTGAATCCCATGAATTTTAAACAGGCCCAGTTCACAGGTTTGTCAAAGTCCCTCTGGATGGCCCCATTTTCCCCCAACATGTCAACCACATCACACAGCTAGGTGTCATTAGTAAATTTGCTGAGAGTGCAATCAGTGCTATTATCCATGTTGCCAACCATTGCAGTTTGAATTATGTGGACCTTAGACTGAGGGATTGGGAGTTTCTAAGGCAACTGTAGATAAGCAGGCTGGAATTTGAAACTCCACCTTAACTTCAGCCTAGTCTGCAAACTGGTATGGCTAATTTGGAATGTCCTGTCTCTAGTTTCTTATTGGGAGTCATTCCTGTCTGTGCTCAGAAAGGAAACACATGTCACTAGAACTGGGTTACAGCAACCATCTTGCCCTTTGGAACATGCTGAGTGAGTTGAGAGAGGAAGTCTAGAACATCAGAGATCATTAGAGGAAAGGTCTTGCCTGTGATTCATTGCCTGGTCCCCAAAACAGTGTCTATGATGTGGTCTGTATGAATCAGTACACTGGAATAAAGGACTGGCTTGGAAGAACATAGAGCAGGGAACTGGTGCTTAGAAGATTCACTGAGGAATTTTTGCACAGATTGAAAGATGGACATCACATTTTTGGAAGGAAAAGAACTGCTGGATATGTCTTTCCCCTGAGGTGGTGGAAGTAGCAGCTCAGTCCAGTTATGTGATAAATCTCCTTATGTCTTTGAATTGAGGTTTTTATTTTGTGTGAATTAGATGTGTCTTTTTGGGTTTTCCCCAAACCAAGCCACTCTGTGCTTTTGCCTGCAACTTTATAAGTAGTTGTGGTCCTTACTTGTTTGGAATTTTTTGGCCCATTAGTATATTAATTAAATTAATGGGTTACTCTTTTCTTGGACCTCATCAACAGGATCAACTGATGACACTGACAAGTGTTAAACAGCATCAGACTCATAATACTCAGGGACACTACTCATAACAGATCTCCACTTGGACATTGAACTGTTGATCACAACTCTTTCAGTGCAGCCACCCAGCCAATTCCTTGTCCACCCAGTGGTCCCTTAATGAAATCCATGTCCTTGTATTTTAGAGACAAAGATGTCATGCAGGATAGCATCAAATGCCTTGCACAAGTCTGGATACATAACATCTGCTGCTTATCCACTAATTCTGTGCCCATGCCTTAAAAGTCCACCACATTTTTCAGTCATTATATGCCCTTGGTGAAGCCCTGTTGACTGTCACACATCACTTCCTTATTTTCCATGTGTCTTAACATAGTTCCAAGGAATCATAGAATCATAGAATCATCAGGGATTGGAAGATCTACTCCATGTTCTTGTTGGGCACAGAGGTGAGACTGCCTGGCCTGCAGCTCCTTGGGTCATTTTTTTTCCCATTTTTAAAAATGGGGGTTATGTTTAACATTTTCCAGTTAATAGGTATACTTCACCAGACTGTCATAATTTCACAAGTATGATGGATAGTTGTCTAGAAACTTAATCTACCAGTTTCCTGCGAATATATCTCATAAGGTCACAGAGACTTGTGAACATTTAGGTTCTTTATATAGCCAAAAACCTGATCTGTCCTACCACTTCCTTCCCTGAGTTCCAACCTTTAACTTCTATAACTTGAGTGGTGTGGTTTGAGTGCTTTCTGCTGAAGACTAAGCAAAAATATTCATGGAGTACCTCAGCGTTCTCCATATCCTGCTTAACCAGATCACCAGTTTCCTACTGATGAGGGCATATTTTCCCAAATTCTCTTTTTCACCAATGTACTAACAGAAGCTTTTCTTGTTGCTCTGATGTCCCCAGCCAGATTTAATTCTATCTGGACTGGGGCCTCCTTAACCCTGTCCTGGGCTGTGCAGATAATTCCTCTCTATTCCTCCTGGATGCCTGTCCTCACTTCCATTCTCTAGGGTTCTTACATCTAAGTTTATGCAGGAGTTCCTTACTTACTTATGCAGGGGTTCTGGCATTTTTGCCTAAACTTCCTGTTGTAGGGGTGCAGTGCCATTTTGTTGGACATGGTGGCCCTTGAATATTAACCAGTTTACTTGGGCTCCTAGCCCTTCCAGGAATCTATGTCATTGTACACTACCAAGGTGGTCGCTTGAAGAGGCCAAAGTCCACTCTTCTCAAGTCCAAGGTAATAACCTTGCTGGCAATAACCATCCTAGTGACCCTGAAATCCACCATCTCATGATCATTGCAGCCAAGGCTGCCCCGGAATTTCACATTCCTCACCAGCCTATTAACTCCCCCTAAATAGTGAAGGAATAAGAAAAATCACTGCCCATATGTAGCTTCACCAATATATAGTAGATGCCAGTGATCTAGTAACTCATGAAGTACAAGCTTTACCTTTCCACTGGCACATGTCCAGAAGTACCGTTCTGCATTTCAGATTTCCTGGGATAACAAGCTACACTATTGTTTGCTCTGAAGCAATCATTTCACACTTGTTCAAACTTACATGAACAAATCCTGCCAGAAGAAGACACCTAGAGACTTTCAGAATATTTCCACTAGAAGAAAAGTACATGTGTTTTGGATTTCTTCATTTGTAAAGGTTCAGCATCCAGTCAAACAATGTATTGATCAGCCTGCTCAGACACAGCAAGTATCTAGCAGTAAATTCCAGTTTTCGAGGTATAGAACAGTAGTTGTGCTCACATGGTATGATATTCAGTTGATGAAGTAATGCAGACAAATTTTTAATGAGCTTAGAGAAGAGAAAGTCAGAGAAACACGAGTTTATACAATCCAACACAAAACACAATTCATGTATGGAATACTAATAAAACTTGCATGCCATTTAACAAAATGTAAAACAAAGGAACATATGAGGTTGCAGAGCTACAGGCAGAAGTAGAAAGGCTCAGGAGAACTGGAGAGGCTAAATAGAGGTAGACTGGTGGAGCCAGTCTGCACAACAGCCAAATAAGACCCAGAAACAAGGGGATCAAGTATCCTGCACCTCTCAGATGGAAGACAGAAGCCCAAGTAGAAGGGGAGAGTGGAGCCTAGTAAATAGTCATGGCAGAAGGCAAACACCACCCCTGTCTGCCTCACCTTCTCAGTTGTGGCTGAGTAACAGATATAAGCCCCTACTGGAAGACAGCCAGTCCAGTAAGGATATAGAGAAAAGAGAACCCTTATCAGAGGCCCTAGCAAGGTTGCAGAAATCTGGAAAATCTTCCAGTAATATGACAACCTCCTCCACAAAGAAGAAAACAGTCCTAGCTATTGGAGACTTGCTCCTGAACGGGACTGTGGGCACAATATCCAGACCTGACCCTCAGCAAGTCTGCAGAGTACCTGGGACCCTGATCAGGGATATTACTAGGGTGCTCCCTAACCTGATGACATCAGATGATTATTGCCCATTGCTGATCTTCCAGATGGGTCAGGGGGAAGCTGTGTTCCATGGCCTGAGGGGAATGAAGAGGGACTAAAGGGCCTTGGGACATTTGGTAAAAGAGTCTGAGGCACAAATTGTGTTCTCTTCACTACTTCCACTTTAGGGTGAGGACACAGGCTGGAATAGAAGGACTCAGTCCATTAATATCTGGCTATGAGACTGGCTTTGGGTTCTTTAATAATGACTGGTTCTGTAAGACACCAGATCTTACAAGTCCACATAGGAGAGGTTTATCCCAGAGGAGAAAAAAGTTCTGGGCCAGGAATCATAAGGGCTCATTCAGAGGGCTTTAAACTAGATTCGAACAGGGCTAGTTTTGAAATTTGTGGGTGCATACCAGTACGACAGAGCTCTGGTCTTAATGA
>VZRI01013505.1:0-11974 GCA_013397515.1 Upupa epops
TCTTCCCAAACCAAGACATAATGTCAGTGAAAAAAGGATAGTATTTTCATACTTCCTTGACAGTTAACTCATGGTTATAGCTCTCTGTAGGGACAATAAAATTTCCTTCACAGTATTCTCTTAGTTTCCCCTTGGAGGAAGCATACTAATGGTAGTAAAGAATAATGTACATCTTTAATTAATTTGTTATAATTAACAGTGTATATTTCTAGTGAGGCTTATTTGAATAATTTAAAAAACTTAAATTCTCAGAACTCTAGAATGTAGAGAATGACTGGTGTAATCAATGTTAATATGACAATCAATGTTAATATGATTTCCTTTGTTTCCAAGGAAAAAAATATGTGCTTGCAATTTGAATTCTATGACATCTAGAAAGGGGAAGACTTTACACAGGAAAACCAATGAAAAAATTCACCTCGTGAAGGTAATGGTTTTTGAATATTTTCCGGCAATGTATTTTCCTGAGAATATGAAAAAGAAAAATGCAAAACTTCTTTTAAATCTTAAATACTTCAATTTAAAACTGTCCTCTCAATGAAAAACAAAGACAAAGTTTTCATAATTAATAAGATTTTGACTACCATTCCATCAGAAACCTCTCGAAACATGCCTCTGGCTGAATACTGAATGTATTAAATGTATATTAAAATGCATGTTACTTGACTACACCCATGGTGCCACGTGATTTGAATATCTCTGAATAGGTAACTTATTCTAATAATTATTTGCATTCAACCAATCTCTGTGTCATCAATTTCTTATGAATGATAGAATTCCTGAATACACTGATGGGTATTATTCACTAGAAATAATCCCAGCAATATCTTTTGCAATGTGTTTGGCTATGAGATCTGCCAAATGGTTGTTTTCAATTCGGACAACATCTGATCTTTAGAATTGTTATCCTGTACTTATTTAAATAGTGCTGATATCCAACAATACTTCAAAAATCCAACAAAAAAGCATGTAACTTTATCATCTTATGTTTTTTATGGACATTTTCAACTGCCCAATTGTGTTTAATCTGCACCAATGAGAGTAATTTTGATCATATTTTAGAAATAATTTATGTTATTCAAAGTCAAGTTTTTAATAATTATGTCAGATACTGACCAAAAAGAAGCATTATTTACAAGATCCCTGTTTAAAATATAAAATGACATCTACTAAAGACTTGCATTTTAGTTGCAAGAATGCACATCTAATGAGCAGGGCTTTTTAAGGAAAATGAAGCATAACAATTTGACTACCTTCAATGTATGGGCTAGGTGTTTGGGAAAAAAGCATCCATAGTTACTATGGTGAAGATTAAGATTTGTTAGTTACTTAGCTTACTTTAGGGAAAATGGAAGGGTAAGGGGATGGCTAGTTGTTGTATAGTCTTCTGAACCTGTTGAAAATGTTATTCAGGTTTTCAGCATGAAATCCAGATTGACTGCTAAGGACCACTAGCTCATACAGACATACTTCAGCATACACATATGCTTCTCTCCTGCATCTGGGAACCTCATCCACTCTGGAATCATACAAAACAATGTAAAGCTTTCTTCTGGACACATGTATTACACTTGCTTCTTGAAAGTACAATAGCAGTACGTAACCTTATGGCTACAACCTTTGCACAGCATGTGGATGGCCTGGATTCCTTAGCCTAGAGCTGTTCTGTTCTTTAAAGGGTACCTGACCCACTGGACCATGATCACTGCCTTGGGTGAAACTGTTCCTCTATATGGCAAAGCCTTCAGCATTCACAGAGTTTGGAGGACAAGAAAGAAGAGCAAATTCTGTAATCTGACAGTTATGTAGGATATATTGAAATAATGTTTGCTAGTCCTTGCTTCCAGGATTGTTTGTGCATTCTATCCAATGACCATATAATATATGAACATTACTATAGCGACATTTTATAGTACTTAATTCCAGACTGAGAATTGTAAAACAAAGCTACATGTAAGGGATGCATGATCTGACTTGTGAATGAAACGTGGTTTTGATCAAAACTCTGTGCCTGGTAAAATCATGGAGCAGATCCTCCTGCAGGCACTACTGAGACAGGAGAATAGTGCAGAGGTGATTGGGTGCAATCAGCATGACTTCACCAAGGGCAAATCCTGCCTGACATACCTGGTGGCCTTCTATGAAGGGGTCACAATACTAATGGATGAGGGGCTAACAACTGATGCCATTTACCTGGTCTTGAGCAGAGCTTTGTCCCGCACCACATTCTGGTCTCCAAGGTGGTGGAACATGGGTTTGATGGGTGGACCACTAGATGGTTAAAGAATTGATGTGATGGCCTCACCCAAAGAGTGGTTGTCAATGAGTCCATGTCCGAGTGGAGGCCAGTGACAAGCGGAGTGTCTCAGAGATCAGTCCTGGGACCAATCTTGTTCAGCATCTTTGTCGGTGACATGGACAGAGGCATTGAGTGCACCCTCAGCAACTTTGCTGACAACACCAAGCTGTGTAGTGCAGCAGACATGCCAGAGGCTAGGGAGGCCATCCAGAGGGACCTGGACAGGCTGGAGAGGTGGGCACAAGCCAAACTCATGGGGTTTAACAAGACCAAGCATTAAGGACCTGAATCTGGGTGGAAGCAATACTAAGCACAGATACAGGCTGGGCAGTGACTGGATGGAGAGTAACCCTGAGGAGAGGGACTTAGGGTGCTTGTGGATGAAAAGCTCAGCATGAGCCAGCAGTGTGCACTTGCACCCCAGAAGACAAACCAGATCCTGGGCTACATCAGGAGAAGTGTGGCCAGCAGGTCGAGGGAGGTGATTCTCCCCTCTGCTCTTCTCTGGTGAGACCCCACCTGGAGTACTCCGTCCAGTTCTTGAGCCCTTATTACAAGAAAGATGTGGACATGCTGGAGTGAGTCCAGGGGAGGGCCATGAAATAGTCAGAGGGTTGGAGCACCTCTCCTGTGAGGCCAGGCTGAGATAGTTGGGGCTGTTCAGTCTGGAGAAGAGGAGGCTCCAAGACAACCTTATTGTGGCCTTCCATTATCTGAACGGGGCTAAAAAAAAAGCTTTTTAGGATCTCAGGTAGCGACAGGACTAGGGAGAATGGAGCAAAGCTGGAGATGGGTAGATTTAGACTTGATGAGAGGAGGAAGTTCTTCTCTGTGAGAGTGGTGAGAGTCCAGAATTGATTTCTCAGGGAGCTGGTTGGGGTCCTGTAGCTGGATTTGTTTAAGGCTAGGCTGGATGAGGCTCTGGCCAGCCTGATCTAGGGTGGGGTCTCCCTGCCCATGGCAAGGGGGTTGGAACTGGATGATCCTGTGGTCTCTTCCAACCCTGACCGATTCTATAACTTTTAACCAGGGAGGGTGATGGGGAGCTGGAGAGGGCTGCCTGGGGCTTTTGTTGAGTTTCCTTTTCTGGAGACATTTGAAACCCGCCTGGACCTGGTCTGGGTTTTCCTGCTGTGGCAGGGGGATTGGACTGCATGGTCCTTCCAGGTCGCTTCCAGTCTGTAATGTTCTGTTCTGTGACTTGGTCTAGGTGTCCTGTTGTCTCAGAAGGATTGGCCTAGATGATCTTTCGAGGTCCCTTCCAATCCCTGATGATTCTATAACTCTATAAAACAGAAGATTCTGAATAAAGTTTTAAAAAAAAGAAATCTGGCAGTTTAAAGGGTCATCCCAAAAATAAATGAATAATTCTTACATAGGAAGAATTCAAAATCAATTCTGGAAGTATCACTTTGTGCTTTGTTTTAAAAAATATGCCCCCCCAAGAGTTTGTATATAAGAGGGTATCTAGGACTGGAGACTGTTTTTTTTAGGAATTAACCTGCTTTTTACTTGGAATTTGATATATCATGGAGAAAGGAGAGATGTTGTAAATTGCTTTCCAACTTCTCATTTACATAGGAAATATAGTCTGCAATTTCTTTAACTATTTTGGATTCTTTTGCTCCTTTTAAAACATATTTCTTTTCTAGTGGCTTTTTTCGAGGGGATGTTTGTGTTTGTGTTTTATTTGTTAAAAGCTGAAGACTATTACTTCTTCTGGATCTTAGTTATGACCTACAGGGCATGTGGTTCCTTTGACATGAAGTTTATTTTTCTAAACCCACAGCTTGATATTCTAGCACTTAATTTCAGAATGCAGCTTAAATCACAGAAGCCATAATATGTCAAATGATCCCACACTTGCAGGGGAAAACGGTAAGTAATGAAAAAGCTATGATTGCTTTTCTGTCTCTCCAAATGACAGTTATCACCTCAGTGACCTGCTCCGGGCGGACCCATCTAAACATGACACACTAAGGGATAACGTCATCTAACAGGGTAGTTACAAAAATCAATACAAAACCCATTTCAAAGACACTCTGTGTAAGAATCCTGGTGTAACGCTCATTTATTGAATAGGCCTGAGGAAAAAAAAGCAACAACTTTTCTGATAGATATGCTTTCCCTCCCAAGTAAAGAAATTTTGTAGGTAAGCAATAATTGTATTTTTCAATCTATTATTTAGTCTTGCCAAAGCTCAGCCTAGAATCTAATATGTGGATGATTGCTATAACTCAATTATCAAACTTAAGCAGAGCTCTAATGCATCTGTAATGCAAAAGGAACATAACAAGACAATTGAGTGTACTTCTTTTAGCTGAGGAGTAGTTGTCTCTGTTTGTGCAGGGATGAACAAAAACAGGGAGGGAGATGGTGGTATTATATTTTTCACTGAAGGATTAAGAATGTTCTGTAGTTATCTTCATTCATGAATATAGAAGGTATGGTTACATCGTTGAAACAACTGCTGGCTCAGAACAGACTGGAAATATGTTTCTATTGTTTGCTTTCTCAAATGGCAGTAATATGGAAGCCTGGAGCAATTCTATCCAGTCATATTCCATGTTCAGGGGATGCTCTCTGATCAGTTAAAAAATAATTTGAGAAAAAAGAGTATTAATTTTCCTCATGTTTTTCAGGCTCTTCAAATCCATATGAGTTTTACTTCTGTCAGGAAGTAAATAATAGAAATACTGCAGATCTTCAGTTTAGATTTCTTACAAAAAGATATAGTATAGGTTGATAGTTGTAAAAAATATCATGAGGATGGTATTGAAGGATATTAACATGAACATATTTTTATTGCTAGTTTTAGCAAATGCTAGGATTTTCCAATGGTGGATTTTATTGCCACTTAAATACTAATCTTTTATATTCAAATGGATCTTAAGGTATTTTGTAGTACATTGTGGGAATAAAACTGAACACAACTCTGGCAGTTCCACACTCATGCTGAAATTGTCTCACTGAAACTATCTTACAGGCTTTGAAACAGAAGTGTACGGAGAGGATTAAAAGATAAGGAAAGAGAAGCATTCAGAAAATAATGTGACCATTTCTAGCACCACTCAGAAGGGTGTAATTAAGGTCTAGACTTTTTGATGGTCAGGGTTATACTTGTAGAGTAGGAAGACAACCACAATCTGTCTTCACATCTGTCAGTAAGTTCAGGAATGGGTGTCTCCGATCATTGATCTTGAATATGAATATCTAGAAATACTAGATGCACAGTTTCCTGAAGCACTCGTCTGCTAAAGAGCTGATCTGACACTCTTCATATCCTTCCGAAACCCAAGTGTTTTTGTAATAAACAGCTCCCTTTGTTGGATCATCTTTACTTTCCATTCCTTGCTGTAGTTTAGCTGTCATTTCACATTCAGAATGAAAACTGGCAATTAAAAGAAAATGTACTAAAGCAGAATTTCCTGTGAAACAGAGCTAGTATTTTCTTCCTGAACAAACCATACCTTTATTGTGTCCTGAGTTGTGTTTCCTCCAAATACACAAACTGCTTAGACTATTTGTGTGCCTTGGACCTTTGTATTCAATTTCATCTGAGAAGGCCTGAAAAAAAGTAGATCTGTATCCCACCCAAAGTATATCTGAATATGGAAAAGAGAAGACATGCAGTCTAAATAAGCCATTCAATTGCCATGCAGAAAATCACTATTTTGATTCTTTCTGAATTACGGACTGTACCAAACAGTGAGTTAAAGAGAGGAGTAGTGATTGTGAAATTAATGAAAAATCAATTACAGTAGTTGGTATCTCAAGACCCCTTGGAGGAGCAGGAGGATACAGCTGTGAGAGTCCAGTAAAAGAGCTATAGACTTTATATAGATTGTCCATGGACAGAAATAAAAAAGTTCAGCACCTGTTCTAATATTTTAGTACATCCTTCAAAAAGTGTTATATGGCTTTAGAGGAATAAGTAGAGACAGTATCAAATGTTGCTTAATCCAAGAAGTGTTCCTTTGAAACAAACACTCAGTAGTCTATGCATTGTTGTAAAAGAGAATCTGTTTGTCGTGTGGAAAACTGGCTTGAGCTACTTGTATATCATAGATTCATAGAATGCTTCAGGTTGGAAGGGATCTAAAAGGTCATCTACTTCCAAATCCCCTGTCATGAGCATGGACATCCCCCACTAGAGGTTGCTCAAGGCTCCAGCCAATCTGGCCTTGAACACTTCCACGAAGGGGGCATCCACAATATCCCTGGGCAACCGGTTCCAGTGTCTCATCACCCTCATTGTGAAGAACTTCCAGTCTAAACCTACTCTCTTCTAGCTTGAAATCATTCTCCCTGGTCCTACCACTACAAGCCCTTGTAAACAGCCACTCCCCAGCTTTCCTGTAGCCCCCTTCAGGTACTGGAAGTCCACTATAAGATCTCCCCAGAGTCTCCACTTCTCCAGGCTGAACAGCCCCAACTCTCTCAGCCTCTCCCTGTAGGAGAGGGGCTCCAGCCCTCCAGTCATCCTTCTATCCCTCCCCTGGACATCTGGACATGTTCCAACAGTTCAATATCTTTCCTGTTTTGGGGGCTCCAGAACTGGACTCAGCACTCCAGGTGGGGTCTCATGAGAGCAGAATAGAGGGGGAGGATCACATCCCTTGACCTACTGGTCACACTTCTCTTGATGCAGCCCAGGATGCTGTTGGCATTCTGAGCCACAAGCAAGCACTGTTGGCTCATGTTGAGTTTTTTGTCAACCAACATTCCTGAGTCCTTCTCCTCAAGGCTGCTCTCAATCTGTTCCCCACCCAGCCTGTATTTGTGCCTGAGATTACCTTGACCCAGGTGCAGGACCTTGCATTTGGCCTTGTTAAATCTCATGGAGTTGGCACTGGCCCACCTCTCCAGCCTGTCCAGGTCTGCCTGGACAGCATCCCTTCCCTCCAGAATGTCCACCACACCACACAGCTTGGTGTGACTGGCAAACTTGCTGAGAGTGCACTCAATGCCACTGTCCGTATTGCCAACAAAGGTGTTAAACAGCACTGGTCCCAGCACTGACCCTTGAGGGACACCACTCATCACTGCTCTCCATTTGGACTTTGAGCCGTTGATCACAATGGTCTCTGAGTGCAACCATTCAGCCAATTCATTATCCAGCAAGTGGTTTGGTCATGAAGTCCATGTTTTTCCAGTTTGGTGACCAGGATGTTGTGCAGAACAGTGTCAAATGCTTTACACAAGTCCAGGTAGATGACGTTGGTTGCTACTCCTTGTCCACACGTACTGGAACGCCATCATAAGAGGCCATCAAATTAGTTGGGCATGATTTTCCTCTGATGAAGCCCTGTTGGTTACCAATATCACCTCTTCATTTTCCACAGGCCTCAGCAGGATCTTTAGGAGGATCTGCTCCATGATCTTGCCAGGCATAGAGGTGAGGCTGAGTGGCCTGTAGTTTCCAGGGTCTTCCTTTTTCCCCTTTTTAAATATGGGGGCTATGTTTCACTTTTCCCAGTCAGCAGGAACTTCACCAGACTGCCATGGTCTTTCAAATATCATGGCTAGTGTCTTGGCAGCTTCATTTGCCAGTTCTCTCAGGACCTATGGGTGGATTTCTCAGGCCCTGTGGACTTGTGTGCTTTTAGGTTCTTCAGATGGTCTGGAACCTGACCTTCACTGAAAGTGGTTGCATCATTTCTCACCCTGTCTACTGGGACTTGGGTGGAGTGGCTAGAGACTTTGCTGCTGAAGACTGAGACAGAGAAGCATTAAGTATATCAGCCTTCTCCGTATCACTTGTGGCCAGATCTCCTTTTTCCCTCTGGAAAGGCCCTATGTTCCCTAGCCTTCTTTTTGTTACTGATGTATGCAAAGAAGCCCTTTATCCCCCAGGCAGATTTAGTTCTGTCTCTGCTCTGGCTTTACTAATCTGAATTTTGGCTGTGTGGACAAGTCCGCTGCACTCCTCCTAGTCAGTCTGTCCCTGCTTCCAGTGCCTATGGACATTTTTCTTGCACCCAAGGAAGTCCAGGAGCACCTTGTTAATCCATGCTGGCCTCTTGGCATTCTTGCTTGCCGCCTTCTTTCTTGGAATGCACTGCTCCTGGGCTTGGAGGAGGTGGTCTTTGAATAACAACCAGCTCTCCTGGGCGCCTCTCCACTCCAGGGCTTTATCCCATGATACTCTGTCAAGCAAATCCCTGAGGACAATAAATTGAGCTCTCTTGAAGTCCAGTGTTGTAAGCTTGCTTTTTTTTCAGGGCACAAATACCACCAACTTTTTACTAAAGAGTCTCCATTTCTTCAGGAATGTTTCTGGATTCTACAAGCTCCAGCTTACTGTGGAGCGTAAGGGTTTGAGTAGAACAATTGTAATTACATGACTGAAACACTGGGACATGAGTATGCCACCAACTCAGAAAGCTGCATGTCCAAGAGATCAAATTGCAGCAATAATAAAACTCCTTTTCTGTTCTTATTAAATAGACAGTTGTGCTGATCCTTACATCCTTGGTTGTTTTCTATAGCTTAATCTCAGTATTGAATTGGTGTCTTATTTTGGCATTATATTGTTGCCCTTGATCAGAGTGTGAGGGGAATGCCATATATGCTGGGGCTCTTGCACTTTTTTTTCAATAAGCCCTTTGATTCCTAAATGTGAATATTAGAGTGTTTGCATCATAAGCTGTGTTGTGAAAAACATGGAGAATACAGGAAATTTGAGAAGGCATTCTTGGTTCTCCTCTTTTGTTAAGGACAGTCTGTACTCAAGCCTTCCAACTGTGCTGAGCACTCTGTCCTCTCTCCTCTATCTTCCTGCATGTTTTCTTCCATTTGTCTCAATTACTGCCTGTTCTTCCCAAGCCCATGCACCATACACTTTGACCCTCAAGAAAATATGTCAATTTCTTTCCATCAAAGAGCATTAAATATGAAACCACACAACACCTTGGCTATACCCTAAAAAACAGTGCAGAAATACTAAGGAACCATGTTTATAGTTAATTTTGAAAAATATTAAGAACCACATTGTTTTTCACGGCACTAGCCAGCTCTGTGTGACAACAGTGAAACCAGGACAATATCCTGGCATCTTTGTCAAGACATTGGCAAAGCAGGTCCTGTTAAACAAAGGGGAGAATTAACTGTAGCACCCATGGAAAGCCCAGGATGTCCTTAACGATAAGCAGCAAATCAAAGTAAAACGAAGTCCAGTTTCCTCTGGAAATGTGTAGAGTGGTGATGGTCTCTAGCTCAACATTTCTGATATGGGAACATCTTGAGATTTTTCAAGTATTACAATAAGTATCTGGCTCATATTTGTAAACCAGAGTTAGAGAATAACTGATATTGTGTTTGTACTTTTGCCCTTATGAATTGAAAAGGAGAGGATATTCTACAAATAAAATTATTCCATACAAAAATCTGACCTCATTGGCTTCACCACAAAGCATTTTGCCTTAGTAATTTTAGCAGCTGTTCAATACCAGCATGCATGTTTGCATATTTGAAAGGTAAAATTTGGTTCAGATCAGCCATGATCAAGTTGGGCAGGAGGGTGAGAGACGGCTTTGAAGTTGAATGACAGTGCCAGTGTCATTTGAACTGGAGCATGCAAACTGCATTAGGCCGTGGTAATCAGGGGGAAGAAATCCAACTCCTCTTGTTTTCTCTCCTCACCCAATAAATCCATGCTTGAAAAATTCCTGACAGATTTTTCTAGCTTTATAGGTATTTTAGCACATCTGTGACTTATGATCTAAAAGAGATTAATGAAGAATATTGCCATCTTCTGTGTAGTACCAGTGTAGTTGTGTCTAGGTGACATAGTACTTCCATGTTACACACCACTATTTTATAGTAACCTTTTCAGAAATCAGAGTCAGCCAAGTTAGACCAGGTCACAGTGTTAACTATATAGTATATTGAGGGAAACTCAATCAAACCCAACAAAACTTTTTATAAGGCATCACAAATCATCCTGTATTAGCATCACATTGATTATTCATGAAAATACTGTTGCTTGTCTGACAACCTAGGTGACATTACCTCTGGAGGATGAACATCACCATGGCAAAACAGACATGTCACCATTAGACATTAGTCTACTGTAACTAATTTATAAGGCTGTCCTGTAATTTGTTTTGATCAGGCAGCCTGAATTTAGTTGAAGGGGATGAAAGTGAGGAGGGAATGCAGAGAGGGAGGAGGGAGAAAGAAAATCCAATATTATTACCTAAAGAATTCAAAACTGTAAAAAAATAAAGCAATGAAAAATATAGCATTTCTTCACCTCAGAAACGTCTGTCTTTACACATAGACATAGCTCAGAACCTCTAACACAGTTTCTCACTGAATGTTTCTATCTGTTCTTTTTATTTGTTCAAGACACTATATGATATCCATCCTTATGCTTGCAGTTCTTTTTTTTTTAAAAGTATGGATATGCTGTAAAAGTGGCTTTGTAAAAATGGCACCAGAGTTAATCATGTTACAGTAAATGTCACATCCAGTTTCGGTGTCAGGAAGAAGTTGTCTGATAAGGTGCTGGATTTGACACAGGGGGAGTCAGCAGTCCTTTGGTTAGAGTAGTAAGAGAAACCAAAAAGAGCCAAATCTTTACCCCTCCCGGCCCCACCCCCCCCTTTTTTTTTGTGTTGACTTTTTTTTCCTCCCTTAACCTTTAGCAGACATCTGTCTATGTCTAATCTAAACAGAGAAGCTATATAGCACATAGTAGGGATAAAATATGGGAAGATAAAGAAAGTACCAGGAACAAGGACTGCTTATATTAATTAGATTTAGTTTTTCCTTTTGTTGTGGCTGCTCTGACAAACTCAAGAGGAAAGAACAATAAATATAGAGGCATAATTTGTCTGGCAATAATGTGAGTTTTTCCTCTGAATTATGTGGTAATTATTTGTTTTCATCTTTTTACCTGCTGGTGGTAATCTGTCCCATACTGTAGTCCTTGGCTCTTACATGGCTGGAAGCATCTCAGTTCTTTAAAATCTTAGTGGGCATATTTGAAATAAAAAAATAGGGACTGAAGAGCAGGAAGGATGCTTCTGCTGCTGGCTTTCTATCTGTTAGAATTTTGAACATTTATAAAACTTCTTTGTTATGTTTAAATAGTTTTACACAACACAAACAAATGCTAGAATTAGAAAGCACATAGGTTTCCATCATAACAACCTCACGTAATTTTATTTGTTCAAAAAACTCTGTCTTTATGGTAAGTTGTTTCTTGATTTTGGTAGGCCCAGGTTTTCTCTGTTCCTCACAAATTTTCCAAAAAGCAGTATTTTTCAGTCCTCTCAGTAGACAGTTGGCATCACTGGGAGTGTTTTCTTCTGTTTTTTACTCAGATTGGCAAAGTATTCAAACTACACAGCAGCATGATATAAATACATTTTCCATCTGCCCTTTTGGCCTCTTTAATTCTGGTCTGTTTGCAGCACAATCTTACTGTGTATCAGATGCATTTTTAAAAATAATGCTAGAATAATAGAGTCATAGAATCACTGAGGTTGGAAAAGACCTTCAAGATCAACCATTACCCAATCAATAATCTAACTGTATAAGCCCTCTGCTAAGGCATGTTCTTTTAAACACATCCAGAGATGGTGATTCAATCCCTGTTCTTAGGTCTGATGACCCTTTCCTAATGTCCAAGCTAAAGTTCCAGTGATGCAATTTGAGGCCATTTCC
>VZRI01013509.1:0-37416 GCA_013397515.1 Upupa epops
CTTGGCTGAGTTTTGATTTTCTCAGCAACAAGTCCTGAGCACCAGAAGCCGGTTTGCAGAATCCCAATCCTGGCCTCTGGATGCAGTGTGGAGTGCCTGAAACCAGCTGCTGCCCCACACCCCTGGAGTTGGGGGTTTCTAGGTGGGGGTCACTGTGCAATGCAAAACAGGGGTCACCCCTGGGAGGCACAAACCAGAGTTCTGAGGTGGTGGCAGGAGCTGGGTGAGTTTTTCCACTTGCACTGATGGCAGCTCAATACTGATGCTGCCCAATGGTGCCGCCTCCTCCTCCTCAACCCTTCATCCCACAGAGAGAAACATCTCCCCAGCTGCCAGCAGCTCCTAACAGCAACTAAAAATGATGTTTGACAGTTTATCCTCTCCCAGTAAAAACCTACAGATGTTTCAGTGCCTTCATTGTCACCTTGTGTGTGACACCAACACCTGTAGCAGCTTGATTCTGCAGAAACTTAAAGTGCTCGTGGCTGTGCCACTGCCCCATTACTGATGTCCCATTACTGATCGCCATCAGTGGTTTGTTTCCATCTTCACCCTCCGCGCAGGAGCTCAGGTCTGATGCTTGAACTGGCTGATTCCTTCTGCTCTTTGAACTCTCATCCCCACCTCTCTGCCTACGGTACAACCAAAGGGATGGGGAGTGCCCCATAGTCCTGTGACTTGAGGAACATGTTTTGGCTGGAGGCCTGAGGGTTCTCCCATCACTGGATCAAAAGGAACCTGAATGCTTCCTTTCCTCAGCAATGGGGAGAGGAAGAGTTTCCTATCAGAGTCTATCAAACTAGGGAATTTCTTCTCAGTTGCCTTGGGATGCCAAGACCAAGCTTGGGATCCCCAGGGAGCAGAGTGAAGCCCCCACAGTAGGCTGACCCTCAGGTCCAACATTTTGGAGAGCATGAAAGAGGCTGCCAGTGAGTTAAATCCCATTTGTATCTTTGAAAGCCTTTGGTGGGACATACGTAGATGTGTCTGAGAAGATGAACCCTTTTTTGCCACCCTAGTACCAACTTTCATTCTTCTTTCTTCCTCCATCCTTTTTACATGTTCTTCAAGGAGGTGTTAAGAAGAAAATAACCTCTGATCCCTCTCTACCATAGGACTAGGCTTGGGTCTTCCATCTCCTGAACAAAAACAATCCACCGGTCCTTGTGGTTGGAGACCACTGGGCCAGCACAGAAGGTCATCACTAACAATGTGCCCCTAGTGATCATGTACCCTTATAAGAACTAAAAGAAGACACAAGAATTGGTGAGGAACAGGGAGCATCTACCACCTTCAAGCAAGGGTAGGAAATGGACAGAGCAAAGTGCAGCAGGGCCAGGACTGGGACACCCAGCAGGCAGGTTCTAATTCCCTTTTAACATCAGGGTTGGCGAGGTGGGGGAAGCAGCTGGATAGATTTTCATAGGAATCACAAGGGTTGTGAGAAGATAAGGGTGAAGGTCTTCTCTGTAAAATGAACCCTGGAATCAAAGTCCTGTTGGTCATGTCAGTGTCATGTTCAAAGGCTGCCTCGACTTGAGCAGAGGATGTCTGCACACCCTCAAAGCATGGGAGGAATTTTGTTTGTAGGCACTTCTGAGCCAAGAGTTGCTGAGTGATGCTGCTCCATGAGGCATCTCCCACTGCCTCTGCTTTGGGCACCACCAGGAAGGTCCTTCCTGTCATCCTGGCCTGGAGTTTGCAGGGCTGCTCCTTTCATGGACAAAGCAAGAGGGACTTTACCCCATTGCACAGAAAGAGAGGGAAGATGGGATACTGGCATGGAAAAGAGGTGCAAAGAGAAGAAAAAGACCCTGAATGGAGTTCCCTGGAAGGTTTTGCATCATCTTTTCTATTCCCAGCCATGCCAGATGCCAGCAGCAGCAGCTCAGTACCAGATCAGAGCCAGAGGACAACCTGCCAGATGCATCTTTGGCTCTCCCTAATTAACGAGGCACCTCTCAAAGCCCTTCTACTTCCAGTGCAGGTCCAAAAGACACCAGCAGACCCCAGAGGAGACACTCAGGAGATGGTTATGGACACACAGGAAAGGGTTGGGACTCCAGCAATCTGCAGCCTAAGATGGAAATCAGCCTTTCTAGGGAAAAGAGGTGAAAAGTTGGGGAATCCTTTTTCCCCTTTTCCTACCTAACTCCAGTATGGAAGCTGTTGAGATGCAGTAAAGGGGGACTCTCTTCCTAAATGTGAGCCCATGAGAAGAACCTGACACCATGACTCTTCCCTATATCAGATTTTTGTTTTTCTTTTGTTCCACAACTGAAATAAGTTAACGAAAGGAAGTCAGACCCATCCTTTCCATTTGGCTTATTAGAAAGAAAAAAATTAAAAAATTAAAAAAGAAAATATTCTGGAGTGAACCTTCTCCTTCAGGCTTTAGGATTTATAAACCCCTGAAAATAGAAGCTTATAGGGGAAAACTCCTGCCACCACCTCCCCAAGCGGTGCTGCCTGTCCTCCCCAGGATTGTTGGACAAGGGAAGGGAGTGGGTTTCCATCTACAAGTGAATAAAAAAATACATCTATTCTCTTTGAACAAGAATCCCAAGTCCAGGCATGTGGAAGGCTGCGGTGCCGGTTTGTCCCCAAGTCCCTCATGAGTGATGGCTGTTGATGAGGCTGCGGAGCTGCTTGGCCACGGCGTCTATCAGCTTCTGCTTGTCCCGCTCGTTTTTCCGAAACTGGGCAAAAACGTTGTTTTTCCTGCTTGTGTCTCTCATCCTGCGCAGAGTAGAAAGAGGTTATGGTACAGGGAGCTCAATGCTGCACCCAAACCCCTTCTTTGCTTGAGAGAAGGAGGCTGGTTGGGCAATACTTAACTCTATCCAGTTGGGCTCTACCCAACTTTGACCACGTGTTTGGATAAATACGGGCACCCCAAATCACCTGTGGGGTCCACACCCTTTGCATTTCTGCTTTCAATCCCACAAATCCCAATTAATAATATCCTAGGGTCCACCTCTGGTGCTCCAGTGCATGAAACCCTAAAGCTTCTAGCTCAACGCTTCCAAACAGCTTTTGCTCTGTCCTCACATCATCTCATTGAGCAGTAAAGGACAGTGCTGGCATGTCAGGAAGACATTAAACAATCAGCATCAAATCCTTATTGGAGATGGTGCATTGGGTGCGGTCAAGCGATGCAACTTTTGTGGTCATCGTGGACTTCCCAAGTCGTGGGCTTCAAACGTTGGACAAGACTTTTTTATGGAGGAAACCAGCGCTGGTTTCCTCCATAATTTTCTTTAAAAAAGAGAGTTGTGTCTTTTTTTATGCAACATTTAACACATGTAGTAACGCAATGGTCTCCATGAGGTCTCCAGAAAGCCAGAGACAAGAGCGGGTGGTGGGATGGCACCTGGTGCAGCTCCATCTCTCCCTGCCATGCAAAGCTGGGGGGGTTCATGCACTCTTGCAGCCACAGTCAGGCATCTTTGAGATGGGGGCAGGTTTTGTTGCAATCTGCAAGCATGGAATTTAGACAGGGAATGTACTGTGAAAGGGAACAACCCCACCAGGGTCAACCCTTCAACAGCTCCTGAAGGTATCAGCCTCAACATCCAATCTGCTGGGTCTCAGCTGGCTCCACTCCTTTCCAATCCCATATATCTCCATAAATCAAATCTGGCAGGAGTGGATGGTCTTAGATGACCTCAATGAAGCATTAAAGAGACTGGGACATGGCACTTGTGATATTTCATCAACTCATGGTGGGGTTAGAGTTGACTAAGCACAAATGGAATCTCTTGGTATGGATTGAAAAATAAAGTAAAATGAAGTTTAAATGTAAACAAAAATAAAGGAAGACAAAATAAATAAGTTTAAATTAAAATCAATTAAAATTAAAATCAATTAAAATTAAAATCAATTAAAATTAAATTAAATTAAAATAATTCTACACTTTTTTCATGCTTCAGTCTTCCTCAAACAGAGCCAAAGGGAATCTGAAACATTCCCAAAACCATCCAGCTTGGAACTGAAAACTAGGAGAACAACTTGATCCCAAAGGCTAATTGAGATCAAGTTAACTGGAGTTGCTTTCCCAACAGTAACCAGATAGCTTGAAGCACTTTCAGCCCGCAAAATATTAATTCTTTTGCTTTTCCTACTTTTCCTTTGTTTTCCCCTGAAGCAGGCTGCCAGTTGCTGCAACTGCAAGAAGCGGGGAGGCACCGCACTGCTGGGAAGTGGCAGTTACAGGTTACAGGGGTGTCCCAGCACTGTGAATTAGTCCTGCAGGACAGCTCTGGCTCCAGCAGGTCTCCAAGTACTTTAGCAGGAGAGCTGAGAGCTCTGCTTCTGTTTTACAACACCAGAGGCTCTGAACGTCAATCTGGGTCTTCTGAAACCTCCACTCAGTGCTGTGCCCATTGCTCTTCATCACTGCCCGCTGCAGCTACCCCCAAGGGAACACAGTGGGGGGGATACAGGGCATCCTCAGAGCCATCTCCTATCCTGTTCAGGTCCATAAAATTGTTTTGAAGTAGTGCATGCTAATGCAAGAAGAATGCAGCCAGTGGCAGGACTGTTAGAAAGGAGTTTTGTGGACAAAGCCACCAGGTCAGAATGAAAAATGGTCAGAGCCCTGATCCCACTACAAACCCACATAGGTTTGGGATGATGGGGGCAGCTGGTATCTCCAGCCATCACTGTAGGTAGAGGCACTAAGTTATTAGTAATGAATTTAACTGCCTGCAGGACACCAAATCCTGCAGTATCTGAGTCATGCAGACCAGAGGCTGAGCTTGCGGAACTACTCAAGGAGACAACATCAACTCTGGTTGTACCATCACAGCCCTGATGACACAACATCATTGGTGTCAGCAACATCCAGAAACACCAACCCATTTATTTTCCAGATGCAGGAAGCAGCTAGTTCTTGATCAAATGGTGCATCTGGACACCAGGAATATCAAGCTTGGAAGAGGGATGCAACATATTTGAGCATCTCTAAAGCTTTTCTGGGTGATCAACACTTCTATTTCTTGAAGTTTGTGTCTGCAGAGCTTTAGGAGAACCAAGGCTGGGTTTATCTTACAGTCTCAGTGTGTTAGCAACAGGCTTAAAACCAAAAGGAAAGGGAAGGAGCAAGCTCAGTACCATCCCCACCCCTGTTAGCAAACACCACCTTCAACAGAGCCCAGCTTTGTTTAAATTAATCTATAAAGACAAAAAAAAAGGCAAAAAAAAAGCCTCAAAAAAAAGTAAAGCAACCGACTCAAAGCTCCTCTTTTAGCTCTAATTAGTGCATTTGAGCTGATAAAGTTACCGGAGGGAACCGTTTCAAGGACAGGTGGCACTGAGATGGTTTAGTGCTCCATTTAAATCAAACAATACCAGCACTGCGAGGTGAGGGGAAAAGCCCAAGCGAACACCATACTTACACCCGAGATATCCTAGGAGAGGTGTGTGATTAAGAAGAGAGATAACGATGGAAAAAAAACAGGTTACAGATTGCACCGGCCAATTGGGATTTCATGTCACCTATGGAGAGGGTCAGGGAAGTGGGCTCGGAGCACAATGGAGGGTTGGGGATGCTGGAGGTGGTAGGTGATGCACAAAGACTCCCTAAAGGACCTGAAGCTGGAGCAGTGAGCTGGTAGAGATCGCCAGAACATGCAGATGATACCATGCAGGAGATGTCACACCATGAACACAGGGAACGACATTTAGTGGTGGGTCTAATATTGAACTTGGTAGAGTAGGGTATATGGTTGGACTTGATGATCTTAAAATGTCTTTTCCAACATAAATGATTCTATGAGGATATGGGAGAAGGAACTGTCAAGACCAGTGCTGCATCCAGAAAGCAAACTGGACACGACAAGGTTGTCTTCAAATAACATCCCACTTGGAGTTTGTGGGCTTTCAGTGACCATCACTGAGCATGGATGCTGCATGCTCCTGCCATCCCACTGCCTCAGAATCATCGAATTCTTGAGATTGGAAAAGACCTTTAAGATCATCAATTCCAACCATGAACCTAACTGTCCCAAGGCCACCGCTAAACCATGTCCCTAAGCTCCGCATCTCCACAACTCTGAAACACATCCAGGGATGGTGGTTCAACCCACCCTGGGCAGCCTGTTGCAATCTCTAGTGACCCTTTCTTGGAAGAAGTTTATTCTTATCGCCAACATCAACTTCTTCTGGGGCCATTTCCTCTTGCCCTTGTTCTTTGGGAGAAGAGACCAACCCCCACCTCTCTCCAACCTCCTTTCTGGTAGTTGTAGACATTAAGAAAGTCTCCCCCCAGCCTCTTTTTCTCCAAACTAACCTGCCCCTCGTCTGCTCCTCACAAGGTTTGTTCCTCTGAACCTTCCCCAACCTTGTTTCCCTTCTCTAGACCTACTCCAACGTCTTTCTTGTATTGAGGTGCCCAAAACTGATCCCGGTACTAGAAGTGCTTCCATGGATCCCAGGTCTCTGCCTGCTCCCACTTTCCTGGTTCTTCCAAGTGCTCCAAATATAATCACTTGGATTTTTAACATCTCTTAATTCTGTCATTGTATCAATAGCACTGAATACATGTCATGCTTTCACATTGTGGATGCTGGGTTGGAACACACGATCAGTAGGACAGCAGATACAAAAACATCTATAAAAACCAAGACTAAAAGGGCTTTACACACAAACCAATGTTTAATTCCTGTGTCCAATACTGGTCACATTTGGATGTTGGGAGTTGCTGTGTAAAGAGCTGTTCTCTGGTGCTGTGCTCACATTAAGCACTGGTAACAAAGATGTAGCTCTGACGCTCAGAAACACTCCAAGGTAGGTCTTCTGAAAAGTGTAGAGCCAACTCTAAACTCATCATCTCATCCTCCATAAGCAATGGAGAGAGGTACCCCAAAACTTCTCCTCTGAGTCTGATGGTAAGGGAAACCTAACTACATCTGAGACCTTCATAAGAAGGCCCCATCCTTCAAGCAAGACCTAGCAATGGCGTGGCCACAGCATGACCTGCTTGGAAAACTATTGCCATTTTTGTCACGTTTCTTCTCTGTCAGATCAGCCAGAGACCAGCTCTGAGATCTGGCGGTAGCAAAAGGGCTGGAATAGGGTTAATCATCCCAACAGGAGCTTAGAGGTCTACCAACAAAGAGTCATCTGGGCTACCTCCTACCTCAGCAAGGATGGGTTACTAGTGCCACCTCTCTCTCACAAGCAGAGGGTTTAGAAGTGCAGCAAATAACCCTTTGTGTCTGCAGCAAGCTCATGGGCCTTGCCTCCTTGGCGCTGGCTTGTAGAATCATTCAGGCATCTTATCAAAGAGCATGGCCTTGCTAAGGGCAAACTCTGGAGCATAAGGCCACCACCTAAAGACACCACTCCTGTCCCATAGCTGGGATTTTAGCACCTGATCCCTTCCATGGGTCAACAGGAAGGGTATTTGCAGGTTAACAAATAGGAAATTATTTGGGGGTGCTCTGAGGTGCCCTTCCACAGTGTTTTAAGATGAGAAAAGTTCTGCTTAAGAGTGGAACCAAAAGCCAAGCCAAGACTCAGCCAAGTCCTTTTTACCACAAAAAATTCCGTTTTGATGATACTTGATACAAAACCAGCAGTTTGGGTTAGTGGGATAAAATAGGAGCTCAGCCAGGGATGAAAGTTTTGCCTCAGGATCACCCAGAGCTTCCTGCTCCCCATTCTGCTCCATCCATTCCAGCCCCAACACATGATGGAACAAGCTGCTACAACAAGATGGGACTGAAAACTATCCTGGAGTCTCACTCACTTTTCCAGGAGGACAAGGGCCGTTGTCGGGTTCACACGAAGATATTTGCACGTGGGTTGTCCGTAGTCAGCCAAATACGTTGACCAGTCCCACTGGATGAACAAGTCCAAGAGCTGGGAGAAACAAAAAAAAAGATCCACAAATATGATTTTCAAAAGCTGCTAAGGTAGTTTAGCTGAAAGATGGCAAAGATCCTGGGCAGGTGGTGTTGTGGTTTTTACTCATTTATATTTAATCATTAATTTATTCTTATTTTGCATATTCCACCATTCATTCATTATCATTTTGCATGACACACTGTATTGGTATTCATTTGGCCACAGTGCACTCATATTTTATCTCTATTTTTGGAGTCAACTAGTGATACAGGAGATGTGAGGACTGAGACATCCCGAGGAGGTGGGTGCCAAAGGATCTCAGTGCCATGATGCCCTCAGCCACAGCAGGAAGGAACCTTTGGGGTCAAAGTCACATAAATTTCTTCTGTCCCCAGATAACCCCTGGATTGAACCATGCCATGAGGTTTTCTCATAGCATTTCATCTGTCTCAACACCTTCTGAGGAGCTTGATAGCATCCTGAATTACGGGAGCTCCCCAGGGAGGTGTGGTGGGACCCATCCAGGAGAACAGGGGTTTATCTCAGGTGAAAACAGCTGCCAGAGGAGACTGGAAGTCCCAGGTGGTTTCCAGATATTTCTAAGAGAAACCACCAGTCCCCAGCAGCAGGGGAAAGGCAAAAGCAGTTTATTTCACTCATCCATAACAGTCCTAGCTCCAGACCCCCCCCCCCCAGATTGACACTGGAAGCCCTTTGCCTCCACAAAATCACTCCTCAGTTCCTCATCCCTCTCAAAAGATTCAATTGAGGAACAACTATGACCCTGGTGTTCTCAATGTCCTCTTCTACCCCATCTTCCACTCCCTTATTTCTTTTAAAACCCAAACAGAAGATCCCGCATCTTTCCTACATGAAGACCTCCTCACCCCTAAGAAGGCTTGTCAGGGATTTGCCTCTCAACCCACCCAGCCAGCCACGAGAGCAGAGCTGAGGCCATCCAAGACACAGACTCCATCTCCATCATCTAAAAGCTGCTGTTTTTCCCACCAGAGATGTCCAAGACACACCCTCCATCTTCATCATCCACAACAGGTTAATTAAGAGCTGCTACATTCCCCACTCCATCAACCTTCTGTCTTGGAGAGCCACTGTGATCACTCTATCTCAGGACAAGCTGCCAAGCACACCGACATCTTCATTGCTTGCATTTGCGCATCCCGCCAAAACCCCGAGAAGGAGGCTCATCCTGCAGCCAAGCAAAGGCCCATAGAGGGCTCATTGTCCCCGTTGTCACCATGGTTTTCCTGGAGGCTCCAGCACTGTTTAACAACCCGTCCTGCCCCGCCAAGAAGGGGATTTAGCTCCTCTGAGACCTCAAGGTTCAAACCAAAAATGTGCGACAAGATTCTTTTTGACTATGTAGGTCAGGGCGAAGCAAAAACAAGCTGTCGGGAACAATCCCCGGGGCTGGCGGGGGGGAACGGATTAGCTGGGATCTAAGAGGGCTTTTCCAAGCAGCGGTCCCGCACGGCTTTGTACAGCGGCTCCATTGTGCCAACTACAAACCCGAGCTGAACGTCATTGGCAGGAGGTTTCTCTTCCAGATGAGGACCTCTGAGAGACCCTTACATATGATTTCACAGGATCTTATCGCTCTTATCCTGAAGCACAGCAGTGCCAAAACACTATGGGGTTTGCTGGCTGCTGGGGGATGTTGCAGGCTAAATCGGATCCCGTCCCAACGCACCAAAGTCCTCTCGCTAGTGGCTCTGGAGGGTTGAATGTGCTCCTGATGGATCATGAACAAAGCAGCATGAGTTACTACTATGGAAGGTACGTGGAGGGACCATCAAGGGACCACGGAGAGTAGAAAGAAAACCCCAGGACAAAGGGACAAAATAAAAGCCAAAATAGAAAGGGGAAGGTTGGAAATGGGTTAAGAGAAAACGAAATGAAAAGCATTGGGAGATGTTCTTTACAGAAGGATGGGGGCAATGGCAGAGGCCCTAGGAGCCATGCAGGAGCTCTGAGAATGGGTGAGGACAGGGTTTCAAGAAACCTCCAATACCTCTTTGAAAGACAAGCATGGCTGGAGATTTTTAAGGGTTTCAAGAAACCTCCAATACCTCTTTGAAAGACAAGCATGGCTGGAGATTTTTAAGTGAAAGCTGGATGAATGTCCATCTAGGGCAGTTCAAAGCTTGCTCTCCCGATCAGGAGCTCAAGCCAATGCTTGCCATTCTCACCAGGTGATGACTGTCTCGAGCCTTGACCCAACAGCCATCCATTCACAGCTTAAAGCAACCTGGTCTAATGGGAGGTGTTCCTGCCCCTAGTCAGCAGTTGGAACTACATGATTTTCTCTCCCAGAAAGACACTGAAGGGCTGGAGCGTGTCCAGAGAAGGGCAACGGAGCTGAGAAAGGTCTGGAGCACCAGTGCTCTGAGGAGCGTCTGAGGGAACTGGGGGGGTTAACCGGAGTAAAGGGAGGCTGAGAGGAGACCTTCTCCCTCTCCACAACATCCTGAACTTCAGCTGTTTGGAGTGAAATGAGGGTTGGTTTCTTCTAACAAAGAAAGAGTGACAGAACAAGAAGAAATTGCCTCAAACTGTGCAAGGAGAAGCTGAGTTTGGTCCTGAGGAACAGTTTGTTCCCCACAAGGGTTCCCCAGGCCTGGCCCAGGCAGTGGTGGTGTTCCTGTGTCTGGAGGGGTTGCAAAGCTGAGGAGTTGTGGGGTGAGGGACAGGGGTTAGTGGGCACCTGGCAGTGCTGGGGGAACAGTCAGACTCGATGAGCTTAGAGGATTGTCCCAATCACAGTAAATCTAAACAAGCCCCATCCTACAAGTGCTCCCACTGTAGGCTGGACCTTCCTCGAGCGCTGGCAGAGCCCAGCTCCCCCCGGATGGCCCCGACAGTGATGGATGACCTGTGTATTTTACCACTGTTTGCCCACATCCATCTTGTTGGTGAGGCAGATCCGAGGAGAAGCCAGAGCCAGCACCTTCAGCATCAGCAGTGCTTGCAGGGCTCAGCCACGGGGTCATGTTCTGTAGGAACAAGGTCTCGCCAGGAGGAAACCCGACGGCTCAGGGCAAGCCGTCTCGGAACGATTTATCTGTCACATAAATGTGGTTTTATTGGTTTTACCGTTTCAACTTTTCACCTCTGCTGCTAAATCTGAATGAGGGGAAGAAAAAAAAAGAAGGGAGAAAAGCCGCCTGCACAGCGGCGCTGGGGCTGCCGGGGGAGATTCCAACTCAAATATGCAAATACCATTAATTCTTCAAACTGGAGTCTCCTTTTCAAGGCTATAAATCAAACTCGACAGGACGTGCACTGGGGAAAAGGAAAAGAAGGTTGAGGGGGTGGGGAAGAAGAGGTTTTACTGTGAAGATGGGGAAGTGGAAGAAGCTCGGAGGCTGCAGGGCTGGGGATCTGCAGCTTCTTGGGGGGTGAGAAGTGTCTGCTGCAAGAGCAGGAAGGTTCACATAGCTATTGATGATGATATGAATTATATAGATTTGTTACATGAATTATCTAGATTAGTAGAATCATTTACAGTAGAAAAGATCTTTAAGATCATCGACTCCAACCATTCGTCTACTCTGCCACTGTGAAACCTTAAAATGAAGGTTTTAAGGTTTCCCTAAAATGAGGAAATAGATACTGGTTTGAGGGTCATCCCTCAAACACTGCCCCAGAGAAAATAAAACTGAATGTTGCATAGGTATCAGCTCTGACTCAAAAAGTGATTCAAGAGAGGGCAACCCTAGAAAGAAAGAACTGAACTGGAAACAAGTTCCCAGCGCTGCCCTGCCCCGGGCTGCAGTAAGTGGGTCTGAGATCTTTCTTCTCATTTCCCTGAGTTCCACCTTGAAAATCCCTTTTTTTGCACTTCTCTTGTAACACCTCCCTCTCAAACCCTCCAGAAATGCTACCTTTATTAAAATGAAGTGATGATTCTATGTCTCTCCCATCAAATCTACGGAATGGACGGTGTGACCCTAACACTGGTGGCAAAGGGAAAGAGGCCATCATGATGGGTTTGAGAGCTTCTCCCTCCAGAGGCAAAGGGGAGCGGGCCAGTACATTCTGTCTGACACGAGATGACATGAGTCTGGCTGAAATTCTTTCAGCCAAGCCAGAAATAATGTATCCCTAATCCAACCAATTCAAAACACAGTCGGCAGGCTCCCTCTGCAATGACATTGGAAAGCACCAGCGTTAGCCACTAGCATTGCAGCCAGCTCTGTACAAACTGGTGGGATGATGCATGGTAGCTACAGATGAGGACTACAGAATAACAGAAACATCAAGGTTGGCTGGACTTGGATTATCTTTCAAGGTCCCTTCCAACCTGTAACAGTCTGTGATTCTGTGACCATGAGCTGCTGCTCAACCTGTTTCAACAGAACCCAATGCAATTATCCCCAATCCCTCACATGCAGCCAAGCTGAGGGAACTAGAGTTCACTTAAGCAGAAGACAAGGAGGCATCTAGAGGGGCTTGGCTTGGGTCTAGGTGGTGGGTGTGTGAGCTCTTCCTTGTGGTGGGTTTTTGGTGGGAAGGTTCAGCTCAAGACAGAAGGACATAGGGCTCTGGTGATGAACTTTATGACCCCTAGACACCAGGGCACAGAGAATTGTTAATGGAAGTTGAGTTTGGCAATTTCCCAGCTGGAAAACCTCCCCTGAAACCTGCTGAGGGTCATGTTCTTAAGCAACTGCTCTTGATTTCTAGGGGAAGAAGGAGGGAATGTTTCCAGAAGCAGCTCTAAAGAGCATTATAATCCCTCCTTGGTGTTATAACCTTTAAGCCTGATGCTCCTCTTCTCCAGCCTTTGTTGTGGGCCGCAGGTAGAGTGAACAGACTTTGACCTGACACTTTCTACAAACCAGCCATTTTTTCAGTCTGCAAAAGATCAGAGTTAGCTCAGAAACCAACCATGATATTATCTTTAAAAAGCTCATTTTTACAATTTAACACCATGAGATCTTCAGCAAAGGTGACGAGAGCAGCACTCTGCTGACAAAGGCAGCACTTGGCAGCCACCATCATCTCGCCTAAACCCATCTGTAGGAAGAGACAAGACGCATCCAGCAGGACCGGAAAACAACTCAGTCCTGCTGGGCAGCTCCATAAAAGCACAACAAACTACTGAATCCACACCAGTAACAACTCCCAGTTTGCCCATGCCTAAGCTTGCTCACAACCCACGTCATACAGAGAAATGTTTAGATTGGAAAAGACCTTCAGGCTCATCAAGTCCAACCATGAACCCAACAGTCCCAAGACCACTGCTAAACCATGACCCTAAGCTCCAGATCTCCACCACTTTGAGGGCAATTCAACCTCCTCTCTGGGCAGCCTATACCAAGGAATCATGACCCCTTCCAGGATGAAGTTTTTCCTCATGTCCCATCAAAATCTCCCCTGGTGCAACTTCCTCTTGTCCTATCACTTGTTCCTTGGGAGAAGAGATCAACTCCTACCTCTCTCCGACCTCCTTTCAGGTAGTTGTAGACAGTAAGGTTCACCTTCAGCCTCTGTTTCTCCAGGCTAACCAGTCCACTATTGCTCAAGCTGCCCCTGCCACCAGTCAGTGGGTAATTGTTAGGGAGCACAAAAGCCCAAAGATCTTCCAACATGTGCAGCCACAGACAAGTACATTCAAAATAATTTATTTTGGTGAGGTTTTAATTACGCCTCGTGGGAAAGTCATAGTGAAAGAGAAAGAAAGATTCCAAGCCATGGGGGAGACGTGGGTTTGGACAATAGTTCTGCTAAGAAGAAAAGGCACCAGGAATTGGAACATGATGTTTGCTCATTTACTTTGGAAGGATATGGAGGTTAAAACTGTGGCCTAAGTGAAAGCAGGAGGAGATTTGTCACCAGTTTCAGTGGAAACTACCATTTGCTGTACACGTTGAGTGAGGTTTGCGTGAGGGACATGGGTTGCAGTAACACATCGTTGAACAAGCCAAGAGACGGACACACACTGAGCACAAGAAAAGTTCATACTCCTTTCAGGTGCGTCCCAGACCTGCCTACAAGAAGAGATGGAGTTCTCTGAGTTCCTGCAGATCAGAAAGTGCTCTCTAGCCTGCTTGAATCTCTCTGTATGATTCAACAACCCTACGCTCAAGTGATCTCTCCAGGTCTCCCGGGCTAATGCCCTACCTAGGCCTGCCCTTCCTCATGAATGCTCACATTAGAGTGAGAAGAACCATTTCCAAGCTTCTCTTATCTCACATTTAACAGGACTGAATTTGCAATTTCAGGTTAAATTCATCTCTCCTTTTTTTTTTATCCCCCAGTATGTAACAGCAGAAGGTTTGTGACCACAAAGCCCTAAAAATCTGTCCAGCCTGGATTATTTTTGGACTTCTGTTATTGCCTGTTTATACAGTTTTTTGTAGGTCTTACAATGAGATTTCCAAGGGAAGGTCTCCAGAAAGTTTTTTTTCCCTGCATTGTGTGAGCAAAAAAGCTGCTTCTGCTTTTCCATCTGCAGATGTTTAACCTTTATGAGGAGGGAAACCTCCAGCATTCCACCTGCTTTGAAGAAACGCTGCAATCACACCAATAGTTGACTTGGATATTTATTCCAAGGGTCTCTTAAACACAGTTTCACCCCCAAAAATGTTACGATTCTGATTTTTGCTCACTTATGGGAAAACCAAATCTCCCTTTAGGGTTAAACAAGGCTTTGAGGAATCTACCTTCTGCTCCCAGCCCACGACATGAAACCACATGAAGGAGTCATGAAAAGTTGTGAGGCTAGGAGAGAGGTGAAGTGCAGCAGCCCAAGAGTGTGGGGTGGAGACACTGAGGATTAGCACTTTAAGGTTTGGGGACAGATGTGAACATGGCTGGAAAGTCCCCACCAGCTTCACTGACTTTGATGGTACCTGACTGTGGCTTTAGTCATTTGCTGAATTTTAGGGAAATCCCAAGTTTCTCCGAGCATCCCACTGCACCACGATGCTTGAAAAACAAATCTGGAATATTATTATTACTACTAGTATTATTATGCTCCATCCCTGGCAGTGTCCAAGGCCAGGTTGGATGGGGCTCAAGGCAACCTGCTCTGGTGAGAGGTGTCGCTGTCCAAGGCAGAGAGCTGGAACTGGGTGATCTCTGAGGTTTCTTCCAATCTAAACCAGTCCGTGAGTCTATGAGTTGGAGCTGTTCAGTCTGGAGAAGAGAAGACTCTGGGGGAATCTTATAGCAGCTTCCAGTGCCTGAAGGGGCTCCAGGAAAGCTAGAGAGGGACTTTTAACAAGGGACACTAGTGACAGGACAAAGGCGGATGGGTTCAAGCTAAAGGAGGGGAGGTTTAGATGAGATTTGAGATAAAAATTCCTCCTTGTGAGGGTGCTGAGGCACTGGAACAGGTTTTCCAGGGAGGCTGTGGCTGTTCCATCCCTGGCAGTGTTCAAGGACAGGTTGGATGGGGCTCTGGGCAACCTGGCTTGGTGAGAGGTGTCCCTATGCATGGCAGAGGTTTGGAACTGGGTGATCTCTGAGGTCCCTTCCAACCTAAACAACTTGATGACTCCATGATTTGATTCAAACCAACTGGGATTCCCAAGTTTCAGAATAAAATCAGTGGGTACCAGCAGTAACAGCCCATACAGGATAATTGAGGAATGACCTGAAGAGCAAAGGGAAACTTCCCTGCAGGATTTAGCAGTCAATTCACATTCCTGAAGATAATTTTTTCACCCCTGAATCATATTCTCTATGCAGCTTCACAAGTTTGCACTTTTCACCCAGAGAAGACGACCCTCATTCCACCCTCCAGACCCTACAAAGTGCACGAGACAAAGAGACAATACTGGGCAGCAGCCAAAAGGAATGAAAAAGCCTCGGAAGCTCGTTCTCCAGAGACCACTATTGAATAACACTTTGCCTTTCCATTTCCCCATCACAAAGGGGAATTCATTCTTGAAGCAACAAAGTCTCTCCATGCATCATCTCTCCAGCTCAGATCTTTGGTGGCCACCAACAGGAGGTTCAGCCATCACCCTGCCTGCTGAGGATGGAGCCTGAAGAAAGGCTCAGGGTCAGCATTTGAGGTTCTGGAGGTTGAATTTGGGATGGGACGCTCGGCAAATGCTCTGTTTGTAGGTCTCAGAAGCATTTTTTGTGTTACGAGAAGGAGAAGCTGGGAGAGATAAAGACACCAGATTTGCAAGTACCCCTTGGTCACAGAAATTCCTACCGTGACCTGTAGCTTCCTGACCCACATTTTGAAATTGGTGGCTTCAGAAGGAACTTAGGGAATAACATGGAAAATCCCAAGGTCCAGCTGCTTTAGTAAGGGAGGAGAGGAGTTAACAACATGCAAAAACACAAGACAACGGGGGGGGGGAGAAGCAACAGTGTTCCTAATAAACCCACGGAGGAACCCCCTCAACCACCAACCCTACAGGAGCAGAGGAAGGAAAAAAAACCCAAATGCCACCTTTCCAGGGGAAAATATTCCCAGTTCATTGAGAGAGCAGGTAGTCACAGTCACAGAGCTTTGGGATGGGAGGAGTTAACACTCCCCATCCCCAGTTTATAGCAGATTTTGGTATCTGCAGAATCATCAGGGTCTCATTTTGGATCAACATGACCCCACACTGCCAGGATGTGATGCCCACATACCCCAGGCTTTTCCTTAGGAAGGGGGTAGTGTCCCACCAGCAGTGGGGCACAGGGACAGATGAACAACCACCATCTCAACAATTACGATCTCTCCATTGCAAGCTACAGGAAAACCAGGACATTTGGATTAAACCTCTCTTCATCCCCAGGGGGACCTTCCCTGAGCCCTGGAGCACTTGGCAGGTACAAACCTCAAGCCATGAGCAATTTTCTCTCATTGCTCTGCTGATACCAAGCCCTTGGTGAAATGGCATGGTGTTTTGTTGTTTACACATTAAAAAAGGAGGATTAAAAAAAAAAAAAAGGTGAAAAAAAGAGGAAAAAAGAAAAATACCAAATTCTTGAATTCTTTTTTTAATAAGAGGGAAAAAGAGAAAAAAATTAAGGAAGGGGGGTGGAAACGAAGAAAAGCATATGGAAAAAAAATTAAAAAATAAAAGAATTAAAAAAAAGAAGTGGTGTGACCTCCTGCTAACCCCGTCCGGTCGCTGCGAAGCCGCCGCTGCCTTCACCTCGGCGTGAACTTTCAGATTATCTCCGACAAGATTCACCTTGCGTTGAACTTGTACCCTGCATGGCTGCACACCCAGTCACGTAACCTCTCATTAAACGTTAGGGCTATAAATCGAACAAGCGTTATTGGGGCACTTCCTCCTGCCCTTCTCAGACCAGGAACGCTGGGAGGTGCTGGGAAGCGTCACTGTGAAACAGCTAGTAGAGGGAAAAGCAAGGAGATGGAGCAGCTCTCATGGTGGCCTGTGCTCCCGTGCAAGCAATGAGTTGAGTCTGGGCTCTGCAGGCAGCTCAAAGAGTCTCATTGGTTGGAAGACACCTTTAACATCATCAAGCCCAACCTTTGACTCAACACTACTAGGTCCCCACTGACCCACATCTCTCAGCACTGGGTCCGCACATTCTTTAGACACCTCCACGCATGGGGATTGCAGCACTGCTCTGGGCAGCCTGTGCCAATGTCCACCAACCCTTTCAGTCAGCAGAAGGCTCCAGGTAGACCTTGTGGCAGCTTCCAGCACCTGAAGGGGCTCTACAAAAGCTGGGGGAGGGACTTTTTATGAGGGACTCTAGGGATAGGATGAGGGGGATGCGATGAAGCTAAAAGAGGAGAGATTCAGATGAGATCTGAGGAAGAAATTCCTCCCTGTGAGGGTGCTGAGACACTGGAACAGGTTGCCCAGGCTGCTCTATCCCTGAAAGTGGTCAAGGTGGGGGTGGTCCAAGTGGTTGGATGGGGCTCTGGGTACCCTGGTTGGGTGAGAGGTGTCCCTGCTCATGGCAGGGGCTTGGGACTGGGTAATCTCTGAGGTCCCTTCCAACCTAAAGCACACTGTGATTCTATGAAGAAATTCTTCCTAATACCCAGCTGCAGCTCCCCTGGTGCAGACATTTCCTCCTGTACTATCACCTCCCACCAAACACAAGAGGGTCCTGAAGTTCAGGGAGCTGTAGAGAGTGAGAACCCCAGACCCACAGAGAATTTTCACCAACTCTTTGCTCAAAAAAAAAACCAAGAAAAAGCAAAAAGAGCAGCAAGAGCAGTAACAGGGCCATCGGTCCCTTCACACCCCCCGCAAGCAGGAAACCCCGGTCAGGCCACGGCCTCCTAAACTCTGGCTGCCCTCTTCACACGAAGTGGCGCAACCCGTCACTGGCCACCCCCTTCTCTTCCAGCTGAACACGAGACGGGGAGGCAGAGGCAGCCGCCTCTTCAGCTCTCCCAGCTGAAGGTTTAAGTGCTTCCAATAGCTTCCACCCCCCCGTCCCCGCTTCTTTCCTTTAGTTTTTCTTCTCTACTCTTTTTTCCCTTACATTTTCTTCTTTCTTTTTACTTTTTTCAATTTTCTCCTTTTCTACTTCCTCCCCCCCCCATTTTTTTTTCCTTTCTTGTTTTTTTTCTTTTTTCTGTAGTTTTTCTTTTCCATTTTACCTTTAATTTTGGGGGTTTTTTTCCTTTTTATTTCCTTTTTTTTTCACAGAGTCATAGAGAGTGAGAAGGTCTCCCCTGAGCCTCCTTTTCTCCAGTTAACCCTCCCCAGTTCCCTCAGCTGCTCCTCAGGGCACCAGACCCTTTCCCAGCTCCACTGCCCTTCTCTGCACACACTCCAGCCCTTCGATGTCCTTCTGACATCCAGGATTCAAGGTGTCAAGAGGACTTAACCCAGCACAGCTCATAGGAATCACAGAATTGTTAAGGATGGGAAGGGACCTCAAAAGATCATCTAGTCCAATCCCCCTGCCACAGCAGGACACCTAGACTGAGTTGCAACCTGTCCAAAAATCAGAGACCAAACTTTACTGGAGAAAAGAACAGTGACACTGGGATCTCTGCCCAAGACAGAGGATGCAAAAAGCAGGAAGGAGGGGATGAAGGAGGGGACCTCAGGTGCTACCAGCTCCCACCATGAAGCATTGCTCTGGTTTGCAAATCCATAGACTTCCAGCATCATCTCCATGGAAGGTGCTGTCATTCCCTCTATGTCACCTGCAAAACTAACCTGTCCCTGGAAAGAATCTGGCAATTTGGGTGGTTGATCTGGCTTATATTTATAAGGTTGCAGGATCTCTATTTCCAGAGCCCAAAGAGGTGTTTGGAGAAGAGCCATTCAGGGCTATTTCGATTATTCTACAGACACAGAGATGTGCGAGCAACTGGGTATTTCAACCAGCTGCGGGGACAGCACGGGTAGAGAATAGTTGGTAAAAAGCAAACACAGAAATTAAAACACTTTGCAGAAGGCTGGAAATCAGTGGATTTGATATTGTCTGACTTAGGGAAAAAAAATCACTGTATTTATTCATCTTCATAAATTACCATGGAGAAGGTAAAGATTGCGGGCCGTTATTTCAACTTGGATTTTCTATCCACAATGTGACAAACTGTTTCTTGGGGCTGATGGACACCATCAATTATGCCATTAGGATCATGGAATCATCCAGGGTAGAAAAGATCTTGAAGATCATCAAGTCCAACCATGAACCCAACTGTCCCAAGGCCACAGCTAAACCCCAGCCCTAAGCTCCACATCTCCATGACTATGCAACCCATCCAGGGATGGTGATTAAAGCCTCTCCCTGGGCAGCCTGTTCCAAGGCCTGAGAACCCTTTCCAGAAGAAATTCTTCTTCATGGCCAACTTAAACTTCCTCTGGATGAAACAACCTGAGACTACTTCCTCTTGTCCTATCAGCTGCTTCTTGGGAGAAGAAACCAATCCCTCACATCTCTACAGTCTTCTTTCCGGCAGTTGTAGACATTAAGAAAGCCTCCCCTCAGCCTTCTTTTCTCCAGACTAACCTGCCCCTACTCTCTCAGCTGCTCCCCACAAGGTTTGTTCTCCGAAGCCTTCACCCACCTTGTTGCCTTTCTTTGTGTTCAGGGGGTTTGCAAGCTCTAGAGTCCAAACTTTCAGGTGCTTCTCCCCCAAAAGCACTTCCAGGAAAGACTAAAAGAGGATTTAAAATTCAGTAAAACCTTTTGTGGTGCCTGGACAGCCCTCTACAAAAACCTTCTCCTTTCGGGAAAGGAATGAGCTTAGGAGAACCAACCTCTGAGATTTTTGGGCCCTGTAACTAATTCAGGAACCTTGCAATTAGTAGGAAATTAATGTCCTTTTCATTAAGAACAATTAAGTAATTAATTACAGACAAAAAATTACAACATTCTCGTGCAGGAAGCAGGCAGTTCATGCTTTGAAAACCTCCTGCAAAGACCAGGGGTTACCAAAAACCCTAAAACCCCATAACCTTCGGAGGAATCCGCGAAACAAAAGCAAAGGCTTTTCCTTTCGGCTGTGTCACACTAACCCCTGGATGGCCTCGCACTTACTGTCACAGCCTGGGAGAGGTACAAACAAAGGAGGATTCGGGATGCCAAGAGGCAGCTTAGGAGAAAAAGGAGAGGCACTGCTGCAGCAAAATCCCCTTTGCTGCGTGTAGGGCAGCAATCCCAGGCAGAGCTGCTTCATTATATGAATGTGGAGTTTTCACCCTTTTAGGGGATAGCAGTCAGTGGCGAGGTCCCAGTGGAGAGAGGAATACTATATGGGACAGTCTGAGAAGGGCTAAAGCAAACAGAATGAGAGAATCATTAAGTTCAGAAAAGGCCTACAGGATTGTACAGTCCAACCGTCAACCCAACCCCCCCCATGTCCACTAAATCGTGTCCTCCAGGGTCACATCTGCTCCTCTTCCGAACTCCTCCAGGGAAGGGAACTTCACTCCTTTCCCGGACAGTCTGTTCCAATCCCTGACCACTCTGTCAGGGAAGAAATCTTTCCTGATGTTCATTCTAAACCTCCCCTGGCAACCTGAGGCTGTTTGCTCTTGTTGTATCACTAGTGACTTGGGAGAGGAAACCAACCCCCAAAGGAAGAGATGTTCCCCATCAAATACCTGCAAGTTCCTTCAGGAGTTCAATATGGTCCTTAAGGATCCTGGTAGGGCTGCAAAGGGAACGTTTGGGGCAAGAATGGATCATGATGGTAAAGACGGCATTGCAAAAGGTGCTGTTCAAGGTTGCACAATGTGCTGGCCAAACCAGTCCCAACAGACAGCAGAATCTCAAAGGTCGGTTGGGGAGTTTTTTTTCAAACTTTTGGGGGATTTTAGAAGTCCCAGGAGAAAATTGTTCTACTGAGTTTTAAGTAAATACAGAAACCAAAGTAAAACGCAGAAGAACAAAGGAGAAAAAATTTCAAAGAAAGGAAAAATAAGGAAAAAAGAAAAAGGAAAAAAAAACAAAAGGAAAAAGGGAAAGGAAAAATAAAAAAGGAAAAAAATACTCAAAAATAAGGAAAAAAGAAAAAGGAAAAAAAAACAAAAGGAAAAAGGGAAAGGAAAAATAAAAAAGGAAAAAAATACTCAAAAATAAGGAAAAAAAAAGGGGGAGTTTAGGTTGGACAGGAAAAACCCTCATGGAAAGGGTCATCAGGCCTTGGAACAGGTGGCCCAGGGGTATGGTTGAACTGTCATCCCTGAATGTGTTTCACAGTCATGGAGATCTGGAGCTTAGGGCTATGGTTTAGCTGTGGCCTTGAGGCAGTTGCGTTAATGGTTGAACTCGGTGATCTTGAAGGTCTTTTCCAACCTAAATGCATCTATGATTTTATAGTGACAGACTCCCAACAGCTCCAGCTTGAGGGAGGATAAACCATGATGGATTTGTCTTTACTCACACCAAAGTGTTTACTTTCTCCTTTCATTTGAATTTTATTATTGTTTGAGGAGAACATAAAGCAGAAGCCCAGCAGATCAACGCCAGAGGCTCCCAACCAAAAGGCTTCTTGCAAACTTCCCGTCGGTTGCTGTAATATTTTTGTGGGGTTATGAACTCCTTGAACAAACAGCTGAGGTCATTGTTAGCTTAAAAAAAAAAAAAAGAAGAAAAAAAGAAAGGAAGAAAGTAAAGAAATAAAAAAGCAGGACTTCTGTGAGAGCCAGAGTGGAAGCTGCTCCGAGGAGAAGGGAGTGGAGATGGTACACAGCAAGATCCATGCTTAGAAAAGAGCAAGATCATGAGTCCTGCACACACTTTCCTTTGACCAGTCCAGGCCACTCTGCCCATACTATTAAATGACAAAACCAGTACTCAACATTTTGCGTTTTCAGCCCTAATTCTCAGAATTCACTGCCCAGAAAGAAGAACTTTAGGTGGTGATAATCCTAGATTCACAGAATGGATTGGAAGGGACCTTCAAGATCATTCATTTCCAACCTCCTGCCATGGGCAGGGACACCTTCCATTAGACCAGGTTGCTGAAAGCCTCACATTGACCCGATCTTGACATGGTATCTCAAGCTAAGAGCAATCTCAACCCTTTCAGTGCTTGGGAGACAGCACTAGAAGAGCAGCAGATGCTTCTTGAGATGCTTTGTCCTCCCTTCAAGCTTCCCCAGAAAAACCATCAGTAAAGCAGCAGCAGTGCACTGGTCACTTATCTCAGTCATGTATCTTACAATCACTTATAACAGGCATTCAAAAGTCTTTTTATCCCCCTAAATCAACACTGAAAACCTCTTTAATAGGAGGAACTTTGCACAAGTTGAACATCATCCCAAGGACACATCAAAGCCATTGAACAGATGGTGATGGTATCAAGGCAGCTCGTTTCCCAAGCAAATACTGTTAGCACAAGGTTTCCCAGTATCAGATACAGAGGTCTACAAGGGTTTGGGGTAGGATATTTCAATCTTTCTCAAGAACTGCAAAGCTTTGGGAGCAGAAGGAAAGTTAAAGCACTGATAGGAAAGGAGTGTTGGGAAAAGTGAAGGAAAGGAATGCCGACAGCTTTATTATGGGAAGGAAATAAATCCCTAATAGGGGGTTCATCAAAGCTAAAGGATGTCTGAGTGATCCCCTCAACATGAGTATTGCTAGAATTAGACCAAAGGAAAGAAGGGGATAGATGCACATGGCACCAGAACAGGAAAAGAGGCCTCTTAACCTGAAAATTTAGTCCAAAATAAGACTCTGACCGGCTGTCTCTACACCCAACCTCTTCCCATCTCTTGATCCATATAGGATAGAGTTACTCGCACATCCCCGGAGGCAACTGCACATGGAGTTTCATTTCCAGTTGCCAGCAATACTACAATTTCCACTCAGCAGGAGTGTTCTCACCCTTTGGTGAACTTGGGAGTTCAGAAGAACCAGCCTGGAGTCTGTAGTTATTGAAGAGCATTGTCTCAAACCCATTTCACAGAAGTCAAGAATCATTCAGGTTGGAAAAGACCTTTAAGCCCACTGAGTCCAGCCATTAACGCAACTGTCTCCAGGCCACCACTAAACCATGGCCCTAAGCACCAGATTTGCAACACCCTCTTGCCTCTAACAGAGCAAACCTGGTTGTACAACCCCAGGAAAGAGAAGTTGGCTCTTACACAACTTGCAGCCCTGAAAACTTCATGCAACGGCAAAGCTTTGCAAAGCAGTCCTTGTTTATATGCAGCTGCTCATCCCTCTCTGTTGCTAACAAGCCTCGCTCTGAGCCTCATTTTTCATTCCTGCCTCAATGCTTTCCCCCATGTTTCTTCCTCCTGCTTCAAGATTTCAGTCTCTGAAGCACCGGCTGCGGCTGATACAATTTTCTCTTTAAAAAGAGCTTGTTTTCAGAACGGCCCAGAAACCCCCCTCCCAGTCTCCTGAGACAGAGCCATGAATAAATCAGAGGCTGAACTCAAAAAAGAAAGAAAGAAAAAAATTAAATATAAATAAAAGGTGAGCAAAGCTCGTGGCATGTGCTCAACTCTCCCTGTTGCTCGAATACTAATTTTTCATGACATCTCATCACTTATTTAATCCTTGGGACCGTGACCTTCTGCGTATCACTGTACTCCACCGACAGATGAGGAAGACCTCTGCTCATCATCCAGCCCCAGAAGAGACAGTGAAGCCTCCAGAAAACCATCCTTGCTTGGAAGAAAAAGCCTATTTAAAGAATTGCTGGTTGTGCACCTGCAGGATTATTGAGCTGAGTGAGAAAGGAGTGGAAAACAAAATAAAATCCTTGTAGGCTGAGACATTTTGAAAGAACCATCAGCAGATACATGGGCTGTTCATCATCTGCCCACTCAAAGGTTTGAGTTGATACCTAAAGCAGAAGTGAAAAGATGTGATGGGCAAGAGTGAAAACAAGGCTGCTTCTAGCAGCCTGGAGAACCTCATGCTTTCAATGTTCTCCTCCTCTGGCACTGTGGATGTGTTTGAAATTAAGTACCACCCAACCAGAAGAGCTCCAACTAAAGTTCTCCTCACCTGAAGTGACTCCATGGTCACTGGTTCCCCATGCAGGGCAGCACAACCCTCTCACCCAGGAAAGACAAAAAGACAGTTTGCTGATGACTTTGGGAGGGTTCTGTGCTCCCACTGCCAAACCCTTCAGTGGTGAAGACACCGCATGGCAGAAGCAAGTACAATGGAGTTGCAAAGACCATAAAGAATCTGCCCTAAACACTGCTGTGTCGTTGTTCTCATCCATAGGGATGATCCTACTGTGGGTGAGCTAAGCCCTAAAATGCTCCTGGAAACAAAGCTGAGACAATAAAGCCCTGGAATGCTTTCAGAGATGCTGAAAATCAGCAGCTTCTTGAAAAAAATAAAATTAATGAGACCATGCGGGACTTAAGGGTCAAGTCATTCACAGAGTCAGCCAAGGGCTCATAACAAGGGCCACATCCTAAGCCCTAAACAAGCATTCTGGCCATCACCAGCTCAAACAAGCGTGGCCATACAGCAATTTATGTCTTGTGACCCATCAACTTTGATACATGGATGAGCCAACTCCACCTGAACCTCATCCCATCGATAGAAGCCCCGTCCCGCCAGATTCTCTGGGTGTAACGAAGCATGAGGGACGGTGTTCAATGAACTTCTCCTCTTATCCCATTTCCATGCAATTTGCAGTAATTTAATAACCTTCCACCCTGAGTGAAATTTCAGCAAACTCTTGCAAAGAGTTTGAGGAGAGTAGGGAGGAGACTGTGGGGAAAGGCAGGAGTAAAATTTGGAGGCAGCATGACTGCCTGGCTCTTGGATTCCCTAGGAAAGGATTAGATTAAAGATTATATTTGACATTATGGAATGCTATATTACATTACATATTATTTAATTATTAATCTGTCCTAATTAAGAGATGTCCCTGCTTCTTATAGGGGGGTTGGCCTCTATGACCTTTGCAGGTCCCTTCCAACCAAATACATTCTATGCTTCTAATAGAAATAAACTATCATTATGTATTCAATATTATAATACATGGGGCTTCAAATGTCCCTTCCAAGGCAAACCACTCTATGATTGTCCTGTATTCTAGATATTCCAGGAAAACTATAGAACCACAGAATCACAAGAGTTTTCAGTTGGATGGGATCTTCATAGCCCATCTTGTCCTTCCAAGTTCATCCAGTTCAACCCCCTGCAGTGAGCAGGGACATCTACAACCAGTGCAGGTTGCTCAGAGCCCCAAGATCCAGCCTGACCTGGGATGGTTCCAGGGATGGGACTTCTCCCAATCCATCATGTAGTGAAGGGCAGAGAGAGTTTTCAGGTCACGTTTTTGGGTGTTCACTGTGCTATGAGACAAACTACAAGGAAGCAGCAAACATCTTATTAAGAGAAGGAGGACACTGCTGGATTCGAACCTGTTGCCACAGTCATGGACTTCAGCCACTGAAAGACTTTAACAGAGCCAGGTTTATTGCAACAATTAGCTAAGATCTAGACTCAGAAACAGGATGACTCTGATTTTTAGTAACTTTTTTTGGTAATAACTGGGAAACAGCAGCAAAAATCAAGTCAAAATCCCTAATTCTCTTTACATCCCTCCACAGAAAAAATCATTTATGTCTCAGAAAGTGAGCAAGCCTGGAATTATGAGTCTAGTTTAAGGGTGACAAGGATCCGAGCCATCCCTTGTGGTCTTGGGAGGTTGTCCTTGTCCTCGCAGAGGCTGGGGAGAGGGGAGGGCTCACAGCTCTAATTTCTAGCCCCCTCCTCAAGGCCTCAAGTTTGCAGTTTAATTTTCTGCATTTGTAATCTGCAGTCCTTGTATATATAAGGTCTAATGAAAAGGGTCTTTTTTAAATTAACATGGTATTTGAGAAGAAAAAAATCCCCCCAAAAAAAGAAACCATGTGCTCCTATTTCATTATCGAACTACGTTGGGAAAGGAAAAAAATCCTCGAGTGGAGGGTGATGGGATTTAGTTGGCAGGGACATGGGGCAGTCAGAAAACACTGATATCCCCACATCCATGTCTGCACAACATCAGAATGCCTTCAGGGACAACTTTGTTCTTGCTCAAGTTAATAAAAACTCTCCATGACTTGGGACTTTGTGCAGCCACCAGGGTCTTCTGAGCCTCTTCACCTAAACCCCCAATCATGCCCAGTGTTGAGTCTACAATTTACCCTCCTGCTGACAGACAGGAAATGGAGCCTTCAAAGAAAATCTCTCCTACCTTCCCAACACCTTCCTTTATGGATGTTTCCTCAAGAAAATAAGAATCATGTGGCTTATTCTTCATTACATTTCATACTTAGAGTCATAGAATCTTTTAGGGTGGAAAGGACCTTTAAGAACTTTGAGTCCAATCATTAATGTACTTCTAAGGGTCAATGACAAATACAAACTGGAAAGTAGAGATTTCAAAGTTGTAAATGTGGAGAACCACTGAGCACCTGGGGCTGGAGGGATCCCTGAAGGTCACTTGGTCCCTGCTCAAGGCATAGGAGCTGGAGTGGCTCACCTGGGACATTACCAGTTGGGTTTCAGGTATCTCCAGAGATGGAGACTCCGCAAATCTTTAGCATCTTTGGTTAACTATTCTGTTTGCTTAAAGCAGACGGGCAGCTAAAGAAGACAAGACCATGCAAGAGAAAAGCTCAACTCTGCTAGACACCAGAGAATCCAAACAAGGCTGAGCTGACAAAACCTGGCTCCCAGGACACCAGGACTTACGGCATTTCAGGTATTTATCAGGGTTGGACAAGATGCTCAACAAATCAACTGTGTATTGAATCCCTCTCTTCTCCAAGAAGGCTCCCACCACCTTTCTGAAACCTTTTCCCTCCTTATTAGTTTTGGGGAACACATTTTTCATTCTTCTTTTGCTACCACCATGTCGCCTGGCTCCAGCCTCTTCCACATCCCTACTGCTTTATTTTTTTAATCTCAGAACCTCAGAGGGCAGAAGCCATCCTGTTTTCCTTATTAATCTGAAATCTCTGGCAGTGACCACAAGAAAAGCCTCCAAGAACACTGAACTTGTGGGTTCAGTGCATTTCATCATAATAGGGCTACCAGCCTGCAGAGTCAATTTAGTTTTGCAATTCTCTGTGCAAATCACTTCCAAGAGTTTATCTCAGCCTCCAGAAATCCTCTGCTATGCTCAGGAACACCCCAGAAAATTGTCTGTGGCTCTAGGAGCTACCAAAATCCACAAAAATGTTGGTTGAACAATTGTACTGAAGAGAGATGGTGTTTCCACCCATATTTGAACACCTACCATTAAAAAACCATCGTGAAGAAATCCAGCATCAGCAACACAAGCCCACAGTGCCTGGAAAGCATCTAACATGACCATGCTGTCACAAGTAGGGGGCAAGTTGTTCCTTCAACACCAAGAGTTCACCAGGTTCTGGGCAAACTGCTTTATTGGGATGCTTCTGCTCACTGCAGGGGGTTGGACCAGAGGAGCTTTGAAAGTCCTCTCAAGTCAAACCATTCTATGATTCTATGCTTATAACTTCAACCATTGTCACTACACTGCCCACTAGGACTGGAATTATTATTTCCTCAGTTTTCTCAGTTGATTCAATCCTGTCCCACCAGTGAAGAAGAGCAAACTGGTGTGACTGGGTTCTCCAGTAGTGGACAATACCCAGTGCAAAGGTGAATTCCTGGTAGAAGACAACAGCAGCAAGAGGTGGAGATGCACAAATATCAGAATCATAGAATCATCAAGGTCGCAAAAGACCTTCAAGATCATCGAGTCCCTATTTAGCTATTCCCAGAATCACAGAATCATTGACACTGAAAAAGACCTCTGAGATCATCAAGCCCAGCCTATGACCTAACATCACTTACTGGCTAGACCATGGCACTAAGTGCCACAACCAATTTAACCAATTATTTTCTTAATACACCTCCAAAGATGGTTACTCCACCACTGCCCTGGGCAGTCCATTCCAGTGTTTGGTCACCCTTTCTGTGAGGAAGTGCTTCCCAATATCCAGCCTAAACCTCCCTGGGTGCAGCTTCAGGCCCTGCCTTCTTGTCCTGTCACTAGTTGCCTGGGAGAACAGCTAGCACCATGGTTTAGGCATTGGCAACAATCACCACAACCACCACAAGGTTTCTCTACAGGCAGCTACGTTCACCTTGCATCCATCCAAAAGTTAAGAGATTTTTAGAAGAGGTGTAAAAAGGATTGATAAGTAAAATTACTGCTGATAAGAAACCAGCAGCCACATCAGTATGGGACAACCAACACACAGAGACTTTTCTGGCTAATGATGCAATACAATTCCCGAGATGTAGGGCTTGAATCCATCCACAATCTGCCAAAAATGAAATAATCTCATTTCACCTTATTTTTCCCAAGGAAAACATCCTTGGAGATGCCGTTCCCCCAACAAACATTGACTGTAGGCAGGGAGAAGTCTGAGCTCTGAGTTCCCTTGATTTTTATCAGGATTCCCTCAGCCTCACATCGTTTTGAGATTGTCTTTGGTACTTAATCCTAGTTCAACCCTGGGTCTGACCTCGCCGCGGCATGAACTGTAAAATGAGTGGCTGCTCCAAGGTTACAGCCGCATGAGGGACTGGGGAGGGCGGCCGACTGGGCTGCAAGTAACCCAGTAATTTATTTTTTTTTCCTCTTGCAGGGCTCCTGTATTTCTACTCAATGCAATTTATTCATTGTTCTCCTAGCATCTTGGAAATACTGGGTACGGGGAGTTATGGGGAGGGCATTTCGGTGGTGAGGGCACCTCATGCTATAAAGATCCCCTAAAACTTAAAGGCCCAGCATAAAGCACACAACTAATGTTGATGGTTTGCCGAGTTCTGACTCAAATTCTACTGACTTGGAAATTCTTTTCAAAAGAAAGATGTATTTAAAAAGAGAGGATGCTGTCAGGATCCAAAGGTTGATCCCTTTCAAATTCAGTCCTAGTTTAGGAGCCTATAACTTTCTTACCTTATTCTCAACAGGACAAAATCAAAAGTGGGTCTGAACAGATCTTCCTCGCTTAACTTTTTCTTCCTGCTGATTTTCAGCCCCCATTGTCCTCTCCCCATCACAAAAATCATCACGATTCTCCCTGGATTTGCAGGTTCTCAGCTACTAAGGTCTGCTTGCACCACTTTCTGCTCCTGTTCTCCATTAAGAGGTGCTCAGGAATAAAGCTGAACCTGAGCAGAGTGGAGGAGCAGGGAGAAGGTGTTTTAAGATTGAGGGGTTTATTTCTCATTACCCAACTCTGCTAGGCTTGGTAACTAATTCAATTATTTTGCCCAGGTTGCATCTGTTTTGCTGTGATGATAACTGCTGAGTGATGTCTGTGTCTCAAGCTTCAGGACACAGTTCAACAGTAGCCTGGGGACAGCTGGGTTAATGAGTGGACTCCATGATCTTAAAGGTCTTTTCCAACCCAAATGATTCCACGATTCTCTGATTCTATCTCAACCCATGAGCCTTTTGTTATATTTTTCCTCCCCATCCAGCTGAGGAGGGCAAGAACAGAGCAGCTTTGGCGGGTAACTGGCATCCAGCCAGGGTCAACCTGACCCACCACACACAGCTATATTTCATTTTTCTCCTCTTCACATTAACTCCTTTGGCCGCTTTCCTTCTGCTCAGTCTAACCAAGCATTTCAAAACATGCTATGATATAGTTTATGAATCAAAGAATCACAGATTCATTAAGGTTAAAAGAGACCTACAAGATCACCAAGTACAACCATCAACCAAACCCCACCATGCCCACTGAACTGTGTTTCCTAGGGCCACATCTACACAGTTTTTGAACACCTCCAGGGATGGTGACTCCACCACCTCCCTGGACAGCCTGTTCCAATCCCTGACTACTCTTTCACTGAAGAGATTGTTCCTAATGCCCAGCCTTAACCTCCTCTGGCACAACTTGAAGCCGTTTCCGCTTGTCCTATCACTACTGACTGTTAATGAAAACAAATCTGGCTTTAACAGTCTCTTTGGCCAAGCAGATTTTGCTGTGATTTCATACCCAATATTTCTGTCCACACAGACGTCCGAAATTTTCTTCTGTGCTTATTTATTGATCCCATAACATTGATAGGATGTTCCTGAGATAACTACAGACCAAAAGCAATTAACCTAGTGTTGAACTTCAGATCTGAAAAGTGGCAGTGTCTAACCATGAGTCTGACTGGATGCAAGATTTCTGCAGTCATTCATGATACTCTTTTACACAGCAATAATAAACCAAGGTTTCTCCTCAGCAGGTTGAGTTCGATAAGCTCTGAAGAGCCTCCCTAGTGGAAGTGCCACCATCTGAAACTGTCACATTTTCTGTGCACACTGCTCCTATTAGGAGACTACAGCAGGACTCAACCCAAGTCACTACCTCCATATAATCATAAAGTCATATAGGTTGGAAAAGACTTTCAAGCTCATCAGTCCAACCAGTAACCCAACTGTCCCAAGGCCATGGCTAAACCATGGCCCTAAGCTCCAGATCTCCATGATTCTGAAAAACCTAGGGATGGTGATTCAACTCCCTTCTGGAGCAGCCTGTTACAATTTCTGATGACCCCTTTAGGAAGAAGTTTTTCTTCCTCAGGGTAAACCTAGATTTTCTCTGGTGCAGGTTGAGGCCATTTCCTCTTGCCCTATCATTTGTTCTTTGGGAGAAGAGACCAACCCCCACTTATCTCCAACCTCTTTTCAGGTTGTTGTAGACAGCAAGATGATCTCCCATCAGCCTCCTCCTCTCCAGACTAACCAGCTCCAGATCACTCAGCTGCACCTCACAAGATTTGTTCTCCAGAACCTTCACCAACCTTGTTGCCTCTCTCTGGACCTGCTCCAGCACCTGAATGGCTCAAAAATAAGGAAGTGAATTCATTTTCTAGCCACCTCATATGAGGGGCAGATCCACACTGAATGACGGTAACATTGCCGAGTGAAGGGAAACTCCCTTTCCCTTCACTGAATTAACAAATCACTTTTGCAGAAGAGATGGCAACTCGATCATTAAAACTAGATAACAGAACCAACTCACAGCCAGGGCCAGGGAAGCAGCTAAATCCAAAGCCAAGATCAATGTTGTCAGGAGGTAAAAGCTGTCGTTTAATCGATAGCCACGTGCATCCCATGCAATAAGCCCTCACACAGTGTGTTACCGTGGCCCCAACAGGGAGCCCTTGTCCAGTAAAACCCTTGGCTGCTACTAGGAATACTTAAGCCGATACCATCTGCTAAGCCTTTAAAGCTGGGGTGACATTTTAGGTGACCGCTGAAGGGTGGAAGTGTTTAATTTAGGACACTTTCCGGTATAATCCTTGCAATAGGAGATCTCCGAGATAAGTTACACGGGCCAACATCCTTCTGGGAGATTCTTTTTTTTAATCATTTTTTTTCCCCGTTCCCCTCTTTTCGCTCTCTGCAATGACAAAGGGGCCTTTATGATGGGTTGGGTTTTTTTTAGCAAGTCTGTTTATTTAGTCCATATTGTGGCTGTTGAAATATCATCCATTTCCCTCCCAGGAGAGACGCTCAAAGGAGCAGCAAGTAATTGACTTGAAACAAAAAAGGCCATCTAAATATACAAAAAGAGGAGAACAATAGCAGCATTAATTATCCACCAGGCAGGAGGGTTTCCAAGGGGAATTCTTAGGCAGGGAATTGGTTTCTGCACAATTTATTTCTCTCTCTGGGGGCTCAACAGCACAGAGCAGCATAGAAGTGGAAGGTCTCCCAGTCCATGGCAGGGGAGTCAGGGCTAAATGATTTCTGAGGTCCCTTCCAACCTAAACCACTCAATGAGGCCAAACGGATGGGGGAAGACAGAAGCGTTAAACAAACTGGAGCTACTATGGGCCAGAAACCAGCAGGAGAACCAAAGCCACAGAATTTGAATCTTGGAAAAGAAGGGCTTGGTCCCACTTGGTTATTGCAAACAATAAACAAGGATTACGGATAAATCTCACAGCTTTTATCACTTTAATAGGACCCCAAAATCTTCCCTGCATGTGGTTCTCAGACATCCTGTAATCTGTTCTACCCCACTCCCACTGCTGGTCCGGCAACTTCAGAAAACAAAACAATGGGATTATTCAGCAGTTGGATGCTCCAAAGGGAGCTGAGGGCTGAAGTTATTAAGCCATTACGTCCATCCACCTCAGCATCCAGAAGGTCCCAATATAGCCAAGGAAGTGTTTTGGCTTTCCATTCAGCTCAAGAGGAGCAAGTTCAAGGCAGGATTTTGTGCTTCAGAAAGGTGTTGGCTGTGTGAGTGCTGGCCAAGTAGCACTGGTCCCTAAAGTGAAATCCTTGCCTGGAGGAGATTGACTTTGCTCTTCTTCAACCCAGCAAAATAAGGAGAAAGAACAAGGTTGGGAAATGCTGGAGAGGAACAGCTGCAGGACTCCATGAGAGCCTCTCTTAGGGGTTATTCAGCCTGAAGAGGACCATGGCACCAGTAGGACCTTATAGTGGCCTTCCAACTCCTGAAAGGAGCCTATATGAAGCCTAAGGATGAAGAGTCCAATAGGGCATGGAATGACAGGATGAGGGGTCATGGTTTTTAAGCTGGGAAAAGGTAGATTTAGGTTAAACATCAGGAGAAAGTTCTTTAATCTGAGGGTGGTGGATCCCTGGAACAAGTTGCCTAATGCAACAAGCAGGGCCATCACTCACTAGAACAGATTACCCAAAGCCCCACCAAACATGACCTTGAATGTCGCCAGGGATGGGGCCTCCACCACCTCTCTAGGCAACCTGTTCCGGTGTTCCAGTGATCCAACAACTGAACAACTTTCAGCCTGTCCTTGCATGTAGCTTGTCTTTTGCAGAGCACCAAAGGGTTTTTTTTTGGGGGGGGCGGGGGGGGAATACAAATTCTCCTTAATAAGATGGAGGGTTATTAATATTGTAACAGATGGGAGGTGAATACACGCGGAGCCAAACTTCTCCACAGTCTAAACAGCTGCAACAGTCCCAAAGTTATAAATCATCCCCCCCCAAAATGGAATAAACTCAATACATTTCCATAATAAAAAAATCACCCTGCACTCAATTACACCATCAGCTCCATCAAGGCATTTCCCTGGCAGAGCAGGAACAAGCCACGTTAACCCGTTCAGGGCTCGTCAGACTGGCCACCACAGTGCCTTAAGTTAACCATACGCATTGGACTAGATGACCATTAGAGATCCCTTCCGATACATCCTATGATTATCATCATTATCATCACCATCATCAGAGAACATGACTTATGAGGAAAGGCTGAGCGAGTTAGGAGTGTTTATCCTGAAGTAGAGGAGGTTGAAAGACCACCCCTTCCTGGGGAAGTGGTGGAGTCTCCATTCCTGGAGATGTTCAAAAGGCAAGTGGATGTGACACTTCGGGCCACAGTCTAGCGGTCATGTTTCAGGTTTCATCTGTCTTCAGAGTTTCCAAGGCACTAGAAGACCATGGGAGAGAGAGAAAAATCCTGTTCTTTACAGAAATCAGTAGAAGCTTCAATGTTGACTCAACACTTGGCCATGAACTATGAATCCAAAAGAGTGTCGGATGATAAATGCTCCAACAAATCTCCAAGCCAGTACCTCGCAGCCATAAACACGCTATCATCCATCCTTCCTAAAATGAAACACATCATAAGGTCGGGTTTTCCACCAGCTGTCCTGGTGTTTCACGTCTCCACTCCCTAAGCCAACAGGACTGAACCTTTTTTTTTGATGTGCTTAGCTCTCCAAACTCATCATAGGAGAAGTAGAGTCCTGAGTAATTAATTGAGCTTTACTGGCACGAGGCTTGTCTGGCTGAGAGACCTTTTACAGACCCTTCAGCAATGATCTAGACACTTAAACACAGTGTTTTCACCTACAAAGCCTCCAAGACAAGTCTTCAAGCCAATGAAACTTCATGACCCAGAGTTCTGCTGCTCATGCTGACGGGACATCACACTTGTTAGCAAGCAGAAGCTTCTTGGAAGCATCGCTGGTACCGAGATGGTGCTGATCAGTTGAAAAGAAAATGAAAAACATTTCCAAGTGAGGCAGTTTTAAGCTTCACAAGGTTTCCTTGGTTGTCTTAAGATGGAAACCAAGATGGGGGCATGGCTGAAGATTTCTGTGTGAAGAGATACAAGGCAGAAGAGCACAAGTGCACAGACAAAGTGTCACCTGGCTTTGTTTTCTGAAATGGTGGCTAAGCAGGTTGCACAACATTGTTACCTCAACACTGGGCTTTTTTAAGATCAGGCTGTACAGGGTTAAGCCATCTTACCTAGACCAGGATTCTGCCAAGAAAAGTTGAACCAAGATCATCACCAAATCATTGACAGACTACCACCATACCTGGATTGTTTCACAGTCATGGAGATCTGGAACTTAGGGCTGGGACAGCTGGGTTAATGGTTGGATATGATGATCTTGAAGATCTTTTCCAGCCTAGTCAACTCTATGATCCTATGACCTCTGAGGTCTCTTCCAACCTAGGATTCTAAGATTATCCCTTCACCCACCTAAAGACATCACTGCAAACCCCACAGCCAGCTCTTCCCTCAGGTTTCCACTACAAATTACAGCAAGAAACTAAACCAAAATGAACTTTACGCATTTTACTGCTTCTTCCCAGCCACCAATACCAAATGTTCTGCAAACACTGAGCCATGAGGTCCAGACATCACCACAAGATTCTGGGGTTTGTCCTTGTTACTGGGAGCATTTTTCCTTGCACTGAGGAATGGGGAAGCTGCACCCCACAATACCTGGGTCCCCCACCTCAGGTCCCTTCTTTCCTTGCTGGACATCACCCACTCCATTGTCACTGCAGCTGTAATTGACAGCATGTGTGGATGGGATGAGTAACATCCAAGAGCAGACATGATACAAAGTATCACTGGAAAACTGAAATAATAACAATGATATAATAGAATAAACGAATTTAAAATACAATAAAAAGAAAATGAAATAAAATTTTAACAAATTTTAAAATAATAGAATCATAGAATCATTAGGGATCGGAAGGGACCTCAAAAGGTCATCTAGTCCAATCCCCTTAACGCAGCAGGATCACGTAGACCAAGTTGCACAGAAATAGTTCCAGACAAGACAGAATAAAATATAAAAGAATTGGAATAAATAAAGAAAAACAAAAAACAAAATAGGGCAGAATAAAGTAAAAATTAAAATAAAATAATATAATAAAAATAAAAAAGCAATTTGCTTTCTTGCTCAGGAATAGAGTTGGTGTAGGGGCAGAACCCAGTGTACACCATACAAAGTTAAGACCCAGTTTAAATATAGCATCAAACTATGAAAACATGAATAATTGTGGTGCTGAAACCGTCTGGCTAATCTTTCGCAGAGCTGCAATCAATCACCAGTGTCAGACTGGGAAGCGTTTCTGGGTTTCATACACAAAACCTTTCTTTAAATGCAAACTATATCCACTTTCAACGTTTGGCCTGACTTTCCCATCTGATATTAATGGAAGCTCTCCCAGCATGAAGAGGCACTGGTCGGAATTGATTCTCTCATTTATTTTTTTAAATAAAAAAAAAAATACATAAAAAACCCATCCAGTTGGGAATGACAGTCATAGGAAAAAAAAAAACCAACCCCAAAAACCCAACCCAACCTTCCATTCCCTGAACAAAGATGAATTTGGATGGATTTGAAGAATTAGTAAAGAAAAAACACAGGGAACACATTAGGTTCATCTTGCAGCCCAAGGAAAGCAGCAAGGAACAATCAAGCTGATGGGTGAACCCAAAAACCCTCAAGCTCGTGCACACCATCCTTATGGTCTTTCCTTTGGAAGTTCAGTAGTGCCTTTGGATGATGAAATACTGCTTTACTGACAAACTGGATTGGTTTTCTTAATTAATAACCAATACTGACTCATATGAAAGTCAGCTCACAATGCCACACGCTACTCCAGGTCCCTGTAGTCATCAACACTTTGCCCATTCCTTGGCAAACAGGAACACATTTCTAGCCTTCCCAGGAGAGTATTCCTCATGTTTTCCCCAAATTCCTAGAGTGCTGCTGGCCAAGACACATGTTCTGGAAGAGAGATCTCTGCTCAACCAGAAGATGCATGAGAAAGATCAGGCAAGCCACGTAAAGTCTCCTTCTTCCCACCAAGACCTCACTGGAGATCAGCCTGTAGACACTCTTGAGGGTCTGCTTCCATGATCAAATTCACCAGTTAAAGCAGATTTACAGTCAGGATTACTTCCCCCACTTTACTACAGCAAAGACAGTTGGACTAGATGAAGTTGGACTTCTTCAGAAGCCCCTTCCAACATTTACCATTTGATGATTCTATGAAAGAGAGATGGGTCCTGTCACTATTTCCCATATTAAAGAAGAAAACCTCAAAGCTGGCAGCAATAAAAACACTAATTATTCTGGTTGCTGGCATCAGACCACTGCAAAGCTCAGACTTCATCCAGCTCATCAAGTGTTCTGAAGCTGTCAAAAACTTTGAGGTTGGCTTGAGGTATAAAGGAACCTGATCTAATCAGATTCTAAAGCCACTCAGAGCAGACATGGGCAAGGATGACCTACTTGTTCCTTCTTTCTCTTTGTCTTTTACCCTTTTTTCTTATTTATTAGGGTGGGCTTTTTTCATGGGAAGACTCCAAAGCTGAGGAATGTGCCCAAGAGCTGCCACCTCCAAATCAGAAAACGGAGTTCATCAAAATGAAATAGTTCTGAGACTACATCTGCTGCTGCAGCGCAGTCAATGGTATCTGGAGCCCCTGCAAGACCCTTCAGGATATGGAAAGCAGTGAAAAAATCTGGTAAGAACCTATCTTTTTAATCAGCTGCAATCAGAGCAGGAGCTTATGTAAAGTTGGGTTGTTGCTGGGGGGAATAACCCTACACTGGAACACAGTTTGTTCAGAGGTGTGAAAAAAATTACTTGAAATCCCTGGGTGACAACCCCTGGGTGAGGCTGCCTGCTCTGAGAACATCCCTAGCTGGTCCACAGGACTTGCTCCCATAAAAATGATTTTTCACAGAGTCATGGAAAGGTTTGAGTTGGGAGGGACCCAGTCTCAACCCCTTGCCATGGGCAGGGACACCTCTCACTAGACCAGGTTGCCCAGAGCCCCATCCAACCTGGCCTTGAACACTTCCAGGCATGAAGCAGCCACAACCTCCCTAGGAAACCTGTTCCACTGCCTGGGCAACCTGTTCCATGGCCTCAGC